>CP125975.1:246561786-246844010 GCA_030063025.1 Avena longiglumis | reverse complement strand
AACCTATAAGACGAGACCGACAAATAATTATTCAAGTTCTTCTCAACTGCTGGCACGCCAAGATCTTCGACCGAACGCCAAGACCGATCTGGTTCGAGGACCCGACAAGACCCTAGGAATCGCCAAGTTCTCCGTCGCGGATTCGATGGCCGGAGCCCGGAAGAACCCGGTGCCGAGCCCCAAGTTCGCCTCTGATGATCAAGTTGGTACCCCAAGATCTGCATCGTTAGCGTCACGATCAATGCGCGAGGTGGAACTCGATGACGCAAGTACCCCAAGATCAACCCTCGAACGCCAAGATCTTCTCCTCGGAAACGACAGGAACTTCCCTCGCACGCCAAGTTCGCCAAGAACCGTTCCCAGAGTCCGGATTGTCGAGCCGAACCCGTGGAACCCCGAACCTCCCCAAGATCTACGCTAAGGCACGACAAGGTCTACCTCATTTAACACCGAGAACTTCCCCGAACGCCACGACTGGCCGACATGACCGAGACCCCGATGCGACAAGACCCACCGAGTCCGAGAACGACCGCCAACCCCGAACCGACCGAACCCCGAACCCCAAGTCCGTCGAGACCCCTTAATGTGTGACCCTTTTCCTCGATACCCTATTTTATAAATGAAATATAACCTTGTCGCATATTAAATTGTCATACTCGCACGCATATTATCATGTGGTTTGGGGGCCTTTCGCCAATTCATCTAATAATTAAATATGGGGCCCATATGCGGGCAAATCTAGCCTTATATTGGCCTCATTTAAACATGTGTAGAGAACCGGTTCCATCTGTTGCATTGCTAAACAACATATAATTTATGGGTAGACAAACAACATGTACCACCTAATTAATTGTCGGGACCTTGCCCACTTAATATGACCTAATCGTATCGCACCTTTGCCATGTCACACATCATACATGCATCATGCCGATCTTCCGCCGTATTAAATATTGCATCCGTGTTTATTCTAGTGTTTTGCTTCTTGGATAAGGCCGTTGAGTTGATGTGAGTCATTCCCGATCTTCGGTTGAACCTTCGGCAATGTTTTCAGGCGAGCATCTCCCCCTTTTCTACCTATCTTACTTTTGTAGTCTTTATTTCCTCCTGTTGATCTATTTGCTATCTGTGTTGCGATGCTTTAGTTTTCCGTATGTTGATATACCTTGCAGCCTTATATAGCCTTGAACACATCCTATTACCCGTTGTTTGGTAGATAGTTGACTTGCGCCGTAGTTGCTTGCTCCAGTCGATGTGTGTCGCCATATGCCACGATTGCGATGTATTGTCGCATGTTGATGTTGGAGATGATTCTAGTTTTACTTATTGTTCACTTTACTCGCTTAACAACTAAAATTGAAATAAGGAGGCATCGTGGGTGATAGATAATATTTGGTTTCGAACGCCCACTTGTGTCCCGTGAAGACCCCGAGTACTTGATACTGCCTTGATTTATCGCGCTATCCACATCAGGAGGTATATGGGACCCCGAGCCGAGCTTGATTCCGCCTTATTTCTTGGGGCCACAACTAGTTTGAGGTTTTATTTACGATCCTACTTATGCCATGCTACTTTTCTCAGATTTAAATTGTGCGAGGTGCACACCGCATCGCTTAGGATCGGGACACGATTCCGCGGTGTCGACAAGCCCAGCCACACTTTTGGGTTCCCAATGCTCACACCAGATACCCAAACCTTGAGCCCGCCTCGAGTCACCGCTTCGCTATGGATCTACTTAAGGTGGCCTCAAAATATTTCTGAACTCGTGATTGTTCAATGAGAAAGCCTCGTTGGGTTTTGATTTGGTTTTTCCGAGGTTGATCGAGCGTGTTGCTATTGGTGCACCCCGCCGGTAAAACTTTCTGAAAGCCGTGTCCGCGGATATGGACGACTTGGAGCACAGTATCTCGATCATAGACAAGCATAAATAAAGTTTATTGTTATAAATTTGACTTATAATGACTAGTAATCAGCTTCACTATAACGGAATGGCTAATAATACTGCCCACAATTGCTTGTTTGGATTATCGCTTGCGACCATTGCACCTGACTAGTAAGTATGGCAACTGTAACGACCCTCAGAATCGGACCTATGCAAGTTTGAGCAAAATTCCAAACCCGCATAAACGATTCAAGGTGCACCACAGCACTTTCGCGGTGGAAACGAAGTAATAACATTACACAACAACCTCGATGGGACCCATGTACATATATAACCGACTCCATGAGTCAAGAATACAAGTATAATGTAAAAGATCCAAATCACCTTGAAAACGATAGAGCGTCCGACACGGACAAGATGCAAATGGGGCTAAGAGCAAGAATAACCAATGGCGTCCATAACCGCCTGTGCCAAGCCGGAAGGGTAACCTGCACCGGCCGATCTCAAAACCGCTTAAACAAAAGGGGTGCCGAAGGGCAAAGGAAAGAGGAGCGCCAAGATCGAGGCCAGACACGGCGAGGCTAGAATTCGGTCCTCGCCTACATAGGTATGGTGGATCAAGCGGCGGAAGATGCACTAAACAACCTATAGAGACTCACACTCAAGGCCAAAGAGGGGTAAGAAGGACCTATTCGGAAACAACCTGATTCTATCATCAAACAAACCCATCCTGGCGTTTCCCCCTCGAGACCAAACGAGGAAGTCAACCGAGGAACTCACACAGTTGGCAGTTTTATTTATTCGATTATAGTTAAGACACTTTACTAGTCAGGTTTAGATAATTGTCCTGATAAAGTAAACAGTGGGCACTTTTAGTTGACCATTACGTTATAGTTGCATCGATTACTAATCAGATACAGGTAGCATGAGATAAACCTAACCCAAAGAAGGTTGGTACTTTTATTCAGCCATTTTGTTGTAGTTGCATTACTTACTAGTCAGGTACAATGGTCGCAAGCGACACACAAAACAAGCAATTGTGGGCAGTATTATTTAGTCATTCCATTATAGTGGAGCTGATTACTAGTCATTATAAGTCAAATTTATAGCAATAAACTTTAGTTATGCTTGTCTATGATCGAGATATCGGCTCCAAGTCGCCCATATCCGCGGACACGGCCAGAAGTTTTACCCGGTGCACCAATAGCAACACACGCCGATCAACCTCGAAACCAAATCAAAACCCAACGAGGCTTTCACGGAACAATCACAGGATTCAGAATATTTCAGGGGCCACTTAAGTAGATCCCGAACGAAGCCTGACCGACCAGACGGTCTCAAGGTTTGGGTATACGGCTATGAACGATGGGAACCCGAAGTGTGGCTGGGCTTGTCGACACCATGAATCGTGTCCCGATCCTAACAAGACAGGTGCTCCTCGCACAATTTAAATACATAAAGTAGCATGGCATAAGTACAGGATCGTAAAAACCTCAAACTAGTTTGTGGCCCCAAGAAATAAGAATGAATCAAGCTCCGCCTGGGGGTCCCATATACCTCCGGATGTGGATAGCGATAAATCAAGGAACAGTATCAAGTACTCATGGGTCTTACGGACACAAGTGGGTTGAAACCAAATATCTTCTATCACCCCGATGCCTCTCGCTTATTTCAATTTTAATTGTTAAACAGAAATTAAAGTGACGATAAGTAAAACTAGAATCATCTCCAACATCAACATGCATAATACATCAAAGAATCGTGGCATATGACGACACATCAAGACTAGAGCAAGCAACTACGGCGCAAGTCCAACTATCTACCAAACAACGGAATAGGGTGTGTCCAAGGCAATATAGGGTGCACGGTATATCATGTACGAAAACTAAAGCATCGCAACACATAGCAATAGATCAACAGGAGGGGAATAAAGACTATAAAGTAAGATAGGTAGAAAGAGGGAGATGCTCGCATGAAAACATTGTCGAAGGGTTCATCCGAAGATCGGGGCGAAGCTCACATCAACTCAACGGCCTTATCCGCGAAGAAGCAAAACGCTAGAAGAAACACCGGATGCAATATTTAATACCACGGCAGAAGATCGGCATGATGCATGTATGATGCAGGTCATGGCAAGAAATGCAATCAGGTCATATTAAGCGGAACCGGGGCCCCGACAATTAATTAGATGGTTCCAGTTATTTAGAAGGCCCGCAATTTAAATGTTGTTGAACAAGACGGAATATATCACCGGTTCGCTACACAAGTTTAAATGAGGCCAATATAAGGCTAGATTTGCCCACATATGGGCCCCATATTTAATTATTAGGTGAATCGGCATAAGGCCCCCAAACCACATGATATGCATGCGAGATGACAATTAAATGTGCAACAAGTTGTTATTGTATTATAAAATAGGGTTTCGAGAAGGGGTTCACACATTAGGGGCCTCGACGGTCTTGGGGTTCCGGGGTTCGGGGTTCGACGGCCTTGGCGGGTTCGTTCTCGGACTCCGGGGGTTAGGGTCTCGGATCGGGGTAGGTCTTGGCGCAACCGGGAGCAGGGCTTGGTCGTCGGGGCGATCGGCTTCTTCCGGTCGGTGCTGCTCGCCGTCGCGATGGTCTTGCCGGGTCCCACGGGGTCGGTCTTGCCGTTGCGAGGGTCTTGTCGGGTCCACGCCATCGAGGCGGTCTTGTCGTCCGGGGGAATTCCGATGTGCCGTGGGGAAGATCTCGGCGTTCCGGATCGGGGTTCTTGTCGCCTTTGAACCCGGGGACTTGGCGTCCACGGTCTTCGGTTCCGAGAAGAAGGACTGCAGATCCGACATCATCGCCTCGGTTTCTTCGTTGGAGCACCCCGAGTGGCATCGCTTGAGATCTTGAGGTTTCCTTCACTTGACGAGCTTGGCATCGATGGAGCAGCTTTGTATTTCGCGCGCGGTGGTTCATCGGGCCTATCGGGTTGGTGACGGTCTCGGAATCATCTTCGCCAAACGGATGGCGGCTCGAGGTCTTGACGGGCGCTTCTTGGGATCCTGCTTTCGGACAGTTATCTCGACTCGGTACTGGTGACTATCTGCCAACGCATCATCACCGAGGCCAACTCATGTATCGAGACGAGGTCAACCCGCCATCAGGCACGCACGCAACAGGCAGGCGTCTGAGGGAGGCGCGCCAGATGCAGGTCGAGGCGCCGTATGACAAAGATCGGGTCGGGACGACCGCGCCGCGGTGGGTACTCGGGAGGCGCGTCATAGCGAGAGACGGCTGAGGCGGGGTCGGGCTTGTGGTGAGGCGGGACCCGGCGGCGTGAGCAGGGCGGCGGTGTAGCGAGCCGGCTGCGGGCGGCCGCGACGGCGACGGCCGGAGGTCATGAGGCGGAGGCTTGGGGTCAAGGCATGAGAGCGGCGAGCCAGCGGCATGCTGGGCGAAAGCGAGGGAGCGACGCTGGGAGAGGAGGTGGGAAGCGGCGGCGGTGGCGGTGGAGGTGGCCTCTGCTGGGCTGGGCTGCCATGAGATGGGCGGAGACGTGGGCGGGCGGCGCAGGCGGCGGCTTGCTATGGGCGGAAGTAGCCGAGAGGCGGGAGGCCGACACGGGCGGCTCAAGGCGGCTCGGGAGGAGACGGGCGCCAGAGGAGGGTGACGCGGGCGGTGAGGGTTGGGCGAGGGAGGCTGTGAGGTGGCGTGTTCTGATTGGGTGAAGTGAGGTGGCCAGGGGTGTGGGTAGGATAGTGGGTAGCTTTAGGATTTAGGGGCGGGTGCAGTTGGACCGATTCAAAAACCTGGGGGTGGTCGTTCGGGTCGAAACGGCCCGTTCGACTGCCCCCGCTAAAATAACGACAAGTACCTCCCTCGAACCCATAGAGTGTTCATACATAATGAACAGGTACCTTCTCAGGACGGACATCGGTGGAAGAAGTCAAGATGTGGGCAACGATCGCTCGTAGAGATTCCGAACGGGATCCGTGAGACCGTAGTTGGGATGTGCTTATTTCTATGGCATCTTATGCCGATTTGCTTCTTATCCGTACTGGATCTTGTTTGCCGCCCGCATGATACTCGATGTGTGTTGTATGAGGAGTTATCCTAAAATATAGATTTATCTAGGTCATTTGAATCTTGCCGTATGGCGTTGGTATATTTCCTTTCTTTCTAGATGGTGTGGCTCGATGTACTCTTGTATGGTGGCTTGCGACATACCCACTTGTGTACGTAGTTGATCCTTCGGCCGACCACGCCGCCAGACAGTCCCGCTGAGAGGGTAGTGGTTGGGACGCCGAAAGGACTACGGTGAGTGGCTTTGGGGCCCCACCGCATATTTCAACCACTATCACTCATCCAGGCTTGTATCTAGGAGTAGTTCACCGAGGTAGTTACAATTGGTATCGAGCCATCCCGACCTTCGTGGTTTCAGCCAAACGTTGTCGGGCCTAGCAAATATTTTGGTAGTTATGTATAATAGGGAAAACAATCGCGAGAGTAGGACTGCCCATTTTTCTTCTTACCCTCCCACCCACCCTTTTCTCGTAAGGAAGTGTAACGCTTTCAATCCTCTTCTCAAAGTTCAAACTAGGATTCACGTGTTCTGGCTCGAGTACCATAGGTTGTGTGTGTGTGTCTGTGTGTAATCCCTTGTCTATCTGTTGCATCCAAGTTGTTATCTTATCTGCCTTTGGTTATCAACTGTTGGTACATTCCATACCGACAGGCTTTTGTAAACCGACGCAATCTATCTTTCTCTTTGTATCCGACGCTATCTTGTTTGGGGTGTTCGTTTCCGTAGCTACCAATCCTAGGTTTTGTCGTGAGAAGAAGGGGTTAGGATATGTGTTCCACTTGTTCATGTGCGGAGTAATGATTTGAGTGCGGGATGGAGTCGCGACCATACCACTACTTTTATCATTCGCTTTTGTATATTGAATCGGTAGAGTCACTAATCTTGTTTCGTTAAGTAATTTTGCGCATCTATTGGTATTTTAATGCCGAAATTTGTGGAAAATTTTTCTTTGATATATTGTGTACCACACTCCTTTTCAGTCGTGTGCGATATGCTTAATATCCTTGAGGTGCTATGAACTTTGTTGATATTTTTATATCATCTCAGTAAATTGTATCCTTTAATCTTGTTTAATTCCATCTTGGTACTATTTTGGATTATTATCATTCTCCATTATAGTACTGACTTGAGTTTTATATCAATGACAGGATGGCTCCCCACGGATCAAGAGGACATCCTCCGAATCTGGCTCACGTCAAGCATAGCTAATGCTTTGGCGGCAATGCAAGAGAACCAAAGCGCGAGGAGAGCCGAAGGAATGAGTTCGCCCACTTCCTCCACCTCCCAAGCGTGGTGACATCAAGAGCTTCTTCAAGTTCAACCTCGATTCGATGTGTCCGACCGACCTCTTGACGCGGATGATTGGCTGCCGAGATCTCAAGGTTGCTCGAGACTGCTGATGTTCCGTAGAGGAGTGGGTCAAGTGTGCTACCCACCTTCTCAAGGAGATGCGGCTCTTTGGTGGAAAACTACTTGAAGGCAAGCTGCACCGGGTTCCACCAACTTGGGAGAGGTTCACTACAGCTTTCAAAGAACAGCTTTCTCTCGGAGATTGTGATGGAAAGGATGAAGGAGGCTTTCCTCAACCTCAAGGTGGAAATGATAACATCAACACCTACATCAGAACTTCATGAACCTGTCTCGCTATGGTGGTGATGAGGTATCCGATGACAAGAAAGCGAAAAGATTCAGCAAGGGCTCAATGCATCGATCAAGTATGCAATCACGCATGCAAGACCGCAACCTTCCGAACTACAAGACACAAAGACCGCAAGAGGAGGCAAGGTGCAAATGTTCGAGGAGTCCAAGAAACATAACAGGATGCATCAAGCTCGCAGCTTATGGCAGCTCCTTCTAAGCGGCGTGTCCGGGTTCCTAACACCCCACCGCCGCCTCGGCTCCACCAAGACCGCGAGTTTCACGCCAAGGCCACCAAACTTCACCATGCTCCTGCTACAACAACCCTTACCTCGAGCGCTGGCGGAGTCCTCGCTACTCGCCCACGCCTCGCGGTGCTTGTTACACATGTGGAGATCATGGACATCCCACTGAACTGCCCAATGAAGAACAAAGCTCTCCTCAACCCCGCCAAGATCTCGCATCAAGCTCTCCTTCGTTCAGGCGCCACCGCTTCGGTCTCTCAACATCAACACTAAGCCCGGTTCGGTTGTTCGTGCTAACCGCTAACGCCTCTCAAGCCGAGCTCGCACCGAGTTGTCATGGGTATGCTTTCGCTAACTCGGTCCTCGCACGAGTTCTCTTTGATTCTGGTGCATCGCATTCTTTTGTGTCTCACAAGTTTGCACATGAGAATGAGTTAGTCTTGGTTCCTCTTCAAAAGAAGTTAATGGTCCTTTCTCCTGGAGAGAAGATGGCAGCTTCTAAGATCAGTCATGGCAACCAGATTGAGATTGGTGGTTCTTCATTCTTGGCTTCTTTAATTCTTCTGGGCAACTCTGACATTGATGTCATCTTGGGCATGGATTGGTCGAAGAAATGCAGTGATTGATTGTGCCGAACGCCGTCTCTCGAAGATCCTCAAGGCCACATAGTCTTCTCTCCAAGTCTCGACTCCTGCTGTCCACTCTATTCCTTGGCTGCTCAATGATGATGCTATGGAAGCTATTCGTAAGGTACCAAGTGGTCCGTGAGTTCCGGATGTTTTCCCAAGAGTTGCTGTATGCCTCCGGATCGCGAGGTTGAATTCGTGATTGAGCTTGAACTCGAACTCCTATCTCCAAGAGGCCATACAAATGGGTCCTTCGAGTTGGTGAACTCAAACGACAACTTGATGAACAAGAGAAGTTGGGTTTCATTCAACATAGCACTTCTTCTTGGGGTAGCCCAACAATCTTTGTGAAGAAGCGTGACAGAACCGATAGGCTATGTGTTGACTACCGGGCTCTAAATGCTAAAACCATCAAGAACAAATATCCTCTCCCTCGGATAAATGATCTATTTGATCAGCTGGCAGGAGCTGTGGTGTTCTCTAAGCTGGACTTGAGAAGTGGTTATCACCAAATCAAAATTCACAAAGAGGATGTGCCCAAGACAGCTTTCACCACCCGCTATGGCCTGTATGAGTACACGGTCATGTCTTTCGGTCTCACCAACGCACCTGCTACCTTCTCGAGGCTGATGAACTCCGTTTTCATGGAGTACCTGGACAAGTTTGTTGTGGTATATCTGGATGACATTCTGTTTATTCCAAGTCCAAGGAGGAGCATGAAGAGCACTGCGGTGTGTCTCGAACAAGCTTCGTGAGAACCGCTTGTATGCAAAGTTCTCAAAGTGTGAGTTCGGCTGCTCAAGTAACATATCCGGGCCATGTCATCTCTCGCTAAGGGCATTGCACAACCCGAAACCGTGAAGACAATAGTTGAATGGCTTCCTCCGCTAATGTCAAGGAAGTGCGTAGTTTTCTGGCTTGGCTAGCTATTGCCGCCGCTTTGTGCGTAACTTCTCAAGATAGCAAAGCCTCTTACCGATCTCCTCAAGAAAGGCAAGAAGTACTGGACACCGCTTGTCAAGAAAGTTTTGAGACACTCAAAGAGAAGCTCACTTCCACACCGTCTTGGTTCCTCCAGATACATCTAAGCCTTTCCAGATATTCTGCGATGCCTCTTTGCAAGGATTGGTGCGGTCCTTATGCAAGAGAGACAGTGGTTGCTTATGCCTCTCGTGCTTGAAGACGCATGAGATCAACTATCCCACACATGACCTTGAGCTAGCAAAGCTTGTCTTTGCTTTGAAGCTATGGAGGCACTACTTGCTTGGTAACCGCTAGAGATCTTCTCGGACCACAAGAGTTTGAAGTATATCTTCACTCAACCGGATCTCAACCTTGGCAGAGGAGATGGATTGAAGCAATCAATGACTTTGATGTGACCATCAACTACACTCCAGTGCAAAGCAAATGTCATGGCGTATGCGCTTAGCGAAAGCTTATGTCAACAACCTCATGGTGGAAGAGCAGCCTCTCTTGTGCGAGGAATTCCGCCACCGAACTCGAAATTGTGGAACAAGGGCATCTCCTGAACCTTCTGGCTACTCCTCTCTTGGAAGAACATATTTGCTCTCGTCAGCTTGGTGATCCGCACACCAAAAAGCTCATCGCTAAGCTTGACCTTCCGAAGTACGAGTCCTTCCATGTTGATGACCAAGGCACGCTCTTCTTTGAACACCGGATGTTTGTTCCAAACTATCCGGGTCTGAGAGACCAAGTTCTCAAGGAGGCACATGATTCGGTCCTTTCTATCCATCCTGGCAGCACAAAGATGTACATGGACTTGAAAACACAGTACTGGTGGCCTGGGTTGAAAAGGTATTGTGCCAAGTACGTCTCAGAATGTGATGTCTGTCGCAGAGTCAAGGCTGTCCATCAGAAACAATTTGGTCTTCTACAGCCATTGAAACCTCCGGAATGGAAATGGGAGAAAGTGGAGATGGACTTCATCACTGGCTTTCCAAGGTCGCAGAAGGGCAACAATGCAATTTTTGTTGTCATCGACAGGCTTTCTAAAGTGGCACACTTCTTCCCAGTCAAAGAAACAATTTCTGGAATTCAGTTGGCTGAGCTCTATATCAACAGGATTGTCTCTTTGTATGGGGTTCCACTTGAAATCAGTTCAGACCGTGGGAGCATCTTCACCTCAAAGTTCAGGAGAGTTTCGAAAAGCTTTGGGAACAAAGTTGAACTTCAGATCGCTTACCACCCTCCGCAAGGACAAGTGGAGAGGATCAATCGATTCTCGAGGACATGCTTAGAGCTTGCGTCATCTCGCTTTGGCATGAAGTGGGAGGAATGCCTTCCATATGCTGAATTCTCCTACAACAATGACTTCGGAAGAGTCTGAAGATGGCACCATTCGAGGCTCTCTATGGACGCAAGTGCAGAACTCCGATTGGTTGGTCAGGTGCAGGAGAAAGAATCTGGTTTGGCCCTGACATTGTAACCCAAGCAGAGGAGAAGGTGCATATCATTCTGGAGAACCTGAAGATTGCTCAAAGTCGTCAGAAGAGCAACTATGACAGGAAGCACACGGATATGGTATATGCCCCTGGTGATCTCGTCTACCTTCGTGTCACTCCCATGAGAGGAACACACCGCTTCGGTATCAAAGGAAAGCTGGCTCCTAGATACATAGGTCCTTTCAAGATACGTGGTAGAAGAGGAGAAGTTGCTTATGCACTTGAGCTCCTAAAAACTCAAAGTCCATGATGTTTTCCATATCTCACTCAAGAAGTGCTTCAAAGATCCCGCAAGACCGTGGATCATGAGCTAATCGACCTCCAAGAAGATCATCTTATCAAGAACACCCCACCAAAATCCTTGAGACCTGAGCAGAAGGACTCGCAACAAGTCCATCAGGTTTTGCAAGGTGCAGTGGTCACACCATTCTGTTGATGAAGCAACATGGGAGCGTGAAGATGAACTCCGTGCCAACCATCCTTCTCTCTTTGTGTCTTCTTCTTCTTCTTCCTAGAATCTCGTAGATTCCTGTTTAGTGGGGAGAGTTGTAGCATCCCGGTTGTTCAACCCCGTAATGCTACATGTCATAATAATAAAAAGAGCCACTTCCAACATATAATTGTTGCATCATCATCATATCATGCTCATGTCATCATACCACCTTGCATTTGAGCATCATATAAAACCCTTTTCTTGTTTGGTTCTTATCTCATGTGCATGATTAATTGTATTTGCCTCTTGATATTGTATTTGGCTCTTGATACATTGTTATATGCCCAAGTTGAGTTGAGGGCATCTCTCTTGTTGACTCCACCACCTTATCTTTCACCACCTTTTATATTCCACCATCCAACTATTCTGAGCTTGGCATTTTGTTGTTTTATCTCTGGCTCATGATTAGTTGGTTGGAACCCACCCTAGTCTTTGCTTGGCCTTGCCCATCTTTTGGGAATGCATCTGAATAATGCCATATCAATCTTATTGTTTTCACAAGGATAGTTGGGCATTAATTATCTTGCATGGGCCATGCAAGTACCACTTTCTCTAGATTTTGGCTTTTGTTTGAATTTTAGTTGGATCACCTTCCTTTGTTTAAACCATGTGTTGGCTTGTAGTTTTGCTTCTTCATATCATCTCTCTTTTCTTCCCTTTTAGCTAAACCCTCACCCCCCCCCCTTGCTCCATGCATACACATGTGACCATGTGAGAGCATGAGCTTAAACCCCCTCCTTTTTTCCCTACCTATTTCTTTGTTCTTGCTTGACCTTTGTTTGGATCATGCATGGATCAAAGAACACCCATCACCATATGGCCATCTCTCTCCCTCTTCCTCTTTCTTGTTTGTTCTTTAGGGCTTGTTGAGGCTTGTCCACCAAGTTTAGTACCACATCTCTTTTCCCCTCTTAGCAAAAACACCATCATCTAACCATGCCATCCTCTACTCCAACCCTAAACCTACCCCAAGCCATCTCTCCTTTCTACCCTAAACAAACCCTAATCTACATCTACTCTAACAAAACCCTAGACTACCCTTTACTCTAAACACACCTTTCTCCCTCTCCCCTTCTAGCTTCCTTGCATGATCACCTACACCCCACCCCAGCTCGCCCTTGCCCTCTTCCATGCAGGCCCCACCCCACGCCACCTAGCTACCCCACACGACTGTGGACCCTCTAACCCTAGCCCTAGCCCGACCTTCCTCTCCTCTTTTCCTCACCGCCCACGCCCTGTCCACCGCCGCCCCTAGCCTCGCCTACCCCACCTGCCAGCCCCCCTGGTGCCCATGCCGCCCTGCCGTGCCTGCCGGCCGTGCCGAGCACGTGAGGAGGCAAAAGGTGGCACCGAGGCCACCTTCCCTCCCCACGCAACCAACTGCGCCTCCCCTTCTTATCCTCTCACGGCCTCTCGAGCCTCCTGATCCGTCCCCAGCAGCTCGCCCGCCCCTCCCTACCTCCTTCTACACCGCCTAACGTCCTCTCGCCGCCCACGCCTACTCCCACCTGCCTACCGATCTCGCTGGTGAAGTGTCCGCAGGTGTCGAGGAAGCCCTGAGCTCGACGCCTCGGAGCCACAGACGCGAGGAGGAGGAGCCCCAGCTCTCCAGGACCTGCCGCGCCCCGAGGAAACCCTAGCGCTCTCCGCCACCTCATCGCCGATCGCCGCTCCCGCCACGCCGACCACACCGCACGCCGGTGAGCCTACGAACCCCTGACAACCTCCTGGCGTAGCTTCCTGACGCGTGGTTCGTTCTGTCGAACGCCCTCATGCGCCTGTCGTCGACACTGCCGCTAGCACCGCCATCTAGCCTATCTAGCACGCGAGCTACCGCTAGCATCAACCCGGCCCTGGTAGCCGCCCGGGCGCGCCTGGTCGTGAGATCGAGCCCCGCGCCTGCTTTCCTCTGTCGCCGGTTCAGTTCGGCCACAGCAGAGAAGATCCACGCATTCAAGGTGGCACTTTGTACATAACCCCCTACCAAACCTTTTTGCCCAACCCGCAGTCCCCATGGCCCCGCTGTCGGCGTCTGTTGTCTTTTTATAAAAAGGCTCCTGTGCTTTTCGTTCGTCAACCCGCGGTCCCTCCTGTTCCCAGACACTGGCGTGTGGGCCAGAGAACCCCCTGGCCCCACCTGTCTGCGACTCAGGTTGGGTTAGGCTGAGTAGAAAACGTTCAGGGACTGTTTTAAATTCAAATTCTGTTAAATAATTTCAAAATTCAAATTCAAATTCAGATTTCTATAACTTTTTCATACTAAATCCAAATTGGGCAAATAATATATGTTTAGATATCAGCAAGATGAGAGGATTCCAAATATGCCATCTATTTTGACTTTTGCACAAGTAAAATTCCAAGTTTAGTTTAATTACCCAAATTGCCACTAGAATTTAAATATTTAATAACTTTTGTTTTACAATTCCAAATTAAGCAAATGATATGTCTAAATTGATCAGCTCGACGAGACATTTCTGTTTATGATATCCAAGTCTTCAATTGCAGCATGCATCATATAAAAATATAATAAACAGCAACTATTATGGCAACAAAATGTGACTAAAACCCAATTCAAATGTTATTTTCTTGTCCTCCACACCTCACCCATGCCATGCTACTTATTGCCATGCAACTTGTGCATCATTCATCATGGCATGATTGTTTGCTTGACGCATTTAATTCCAATGCTTGTGCTCTATATTCATGTTGGCCTTGTTTGTTTGGTTTTTCTCGGATAGACATCGAAAGGTCAGTATCAAGAGAACCAGGAGCACTACCTGCACCTGTCCCTTGCTACAACTGAGTTGACAGGCAAGCACTTCCACATGCTTGCATACATTCAGTACCTATTGCCTCTATCTTATTCTTGCATCATTGAGTCGCGATTGCATTAAAATGAATCCCAAGTATGCATAGCCTTTACTTTTAAACTCCACCAAGCTTGTTCCTCCATCCCATGAGCCATTACTATAGGAGTTGTTTGAGCCATGCGAGTCGTAGAACAGCATGGGTAGGGTATGTGAGAGTCTGTTGAATAATGAGGTACCTAAACAACTTAACTTGAGTAGTTCTGGGATAACTAAAGAAAGTGGCACCGGTGAGCAACATCTGCTATTTGGTTTTTCCTGCTCACTTGTGTCCCGTAAGACCCTGAGTACTTGATTCCTGTTCCTTGATTTATCGCGCTATCCACATCCGGGAGGTATATGGGACCCCCGCCGTAGCTTGATTCCGCTATTTCTTGGGGCCACAAACTAGTTTGAGGTTTTATTTACTATCCTGTACTTATGCCATGCTACTTTATTTTCATTTGTGCGAGGAGCACACGCATCGCTTAGGAAGGAGTTTTTCGCGGTATCGACAAGCCCAGCCACACTTTCGGGTTCCCAGTCGTTACCACCACGCACGAACCTTGAGCCCGTCTCGAGTCAGCTATCTCGCTATGGATCTACTTAAGGGTGGCCCCAAAATATTTCGAATCCTGTGATTGTTCCGTGAAAGCCTCGTTGGGTTTTGATTTGGTTTTTCCGAGGTTGATCGAGTGTGTTGCTATTGGTGCACCCCGGGTAAAACTTTCAAAGCCGTGTCCATGGATATGGACGACTTGGAGCACGTTTCTTGATCATAGACAAGCATAACTAAAGTACCGCTTTTAATCGACCAAAGCAACTTGACTAGTAAATAGTGCAATACTCATGGAATGGTTAATAAAATTGCCAACGGATGGGGTTGTTCGTCCGCCTTGTTGGTGTTGGTGGAGGAGGATGGATCGGATGAGATTACCATTATAATCGTTGTACTTAATTCACGGACATCCGCTCATCATTGGTTAGGCGGATGGTTAGCGTTTATCGTAGAATTACTAGGGTTTATCTTTCGCTGCAATTGCGTCACCCTGTGTTGTGTCCCTTTAGAGGCATTAAGACTTGCCGAGTACCCTTAGGGTCTCACACGATAAATTCTTGTTGGATGAACAGTACCTTCGTGACCGGATCTTTGGGTGGAAGAAGCCAAGATGTGGGCAACGATCGCTCGGTGTAGAGATTCCGGAACGGGATCCGTGAGACCTAGTTGGGATGTGCTTATTTCTATGGCATCTTATGCCGATTTGCTTCTTATCCGCATTTGATCTTGTTTGCCGCCCGCATGATACTCTGATGTGTGTTGTATGAGGAGTTATCCTAAAATATAGATTTATCTAGGTTATTTGAATCTTGCCGTATGGCGTTGGTATATTTCCTTTCTTTCTAGATGGTGTGGCTCTGATGTACTCTTGTATGGTGGCTTGCGTACATACCCACTTGTGTACGTAGTTGATCCCTTCGCCGACCACGCCCCGCAGTGTCCCGTTGAGAGGGTAGTGGTTGGGACGTCTGAAAGGACTACCAGTGAGTGGCTTTTGGGGCCCCACCGTACTATTTCAACCACTATCACTCATCCAGGCTTGTATCTAGGAGCGTAGTTCACCGAGGTAGTTACAATCCATCTGCAGCTGGTCTGTTGTGCCCTTCATCCGATCTTTTGTTCTCGAGCTCTTTATCCATATGTGTTCCTTGCCGGATGTCTGTGTCGTTGAAAAACATATGAGGAGGACGAGCATTGGTGAAGTTGGACTATACCTTGAGCATGTGTTGTTCATGCCAATGGAACCATCGCGGAACCTAATCATTGTGTCTTTCAGACGATTTCTGCTGGCATCATCCCTTTGTTCCAGATACCGCCTATGAAGATCTTCAGTCTAAATCTTGAGAGTTGAGTTGCCTGATTCTCCTACCCATGTATAGAGTTGATAGTTGGGTCCGGGATGGACTGATCACCCTACCCGACTCTTACTGTTCGCTCTGTACATCGAACTGGTGGATCAATATAACTCTTCCCTCATCTAATGGAAGTCAGAGGTGGCCTTATCGTTTGGTACCTCTATCTTCGTCCTTTGTTCTCCGGAGTGTACCCTCGACGATCAGGAACAACGACCCTTTGTTGGTGGTGTCGCCGATTTCAAGATGGAGGAGGAACCCTCGTTAGTGGTGTCGCGAGGATCTACACAAAGCGTGAAGACGGAGAACGCCGACCTTTCCTTCCGGTACCATGAGGCAGATCTCGAGGACGAGATCCATTGTTAGTGGTGTCGAATTGTGGCATCCCGCAAAAACCACTACTAGAAAATCGCGTCGAATTTGTGCATTGCATCGTCATCATCATGCATTGTTTGCATAAAACTATGTTTGAAAAACCCGTCTTTGTTTTCTAAACGCCCATCTTATTCAAACACCGGAAACCCGGGTCGCCGGACTATTTTTGTTTTGTCTGTTATCGGGTTGCAAAAGACTTGTTCGAAAACAAATAAAAATTATAATTATTTTAGTGGGGCAGTCGAACGGACCGAAGCGACCCGAAAGACCACCCCAGAAAAATATAAAACGGTCCACCCCAACCAGCCCCATCTAAATCCTAAACCCACCAACTATCCTACCCACACCGCCACATGGCCCTCTCTCTCTCCCCCTCCCCACCTAGCCACAAACTCCTCACACCCCACACACACAACACCACACACGCACACACCCAAGCCACACACACCCACTGCCAGCCCCTCCCCTGCCCTCTGGGCCCGCCTGCGCCCTTGGCCCCACCTAGCCCGTCCCCAGCCGGCGCCCACCTGCCCTGTTCCTCTTCTCCACCTCCCCCGGTCCCGCGTGTCTTCTTCCTCTCCCTTTCTTCCCGCACGCGACGGCACCCTCCCCAGCTCGCCTCCTCCTCAAGACGACCATCAGCGACCCTGGCTCCGCTCCCTTTCGCCCCTCGTGCTACCTCTTCCCCAAGCGCCCCCACCGAGCCCGCAGCCAGCTGTTGCCGACGCCACTGACCTCGCCAGCCGCCTACCCTCTCACGGCCTGGCCTGCCACGGACGCCTCACCCCGCCCCTCCGGCCACCTCAAGACGGCCAAGCCCTCGCCAGCGCGCGCCTCCCTTCTCCTCCTCGCCGGTGCCCGCCCCCCAGCGACCACCGCCGCCTCCGCCGGCGCGCCACCTGCCCGCATCCACCGCCCACACCCCTGCTGGCTGCCCCTCTCCCCGAGCTCGCCATGTCCTGTCCTCGCAGCGCGCTCCCGACGCACCGCCGAGCTCCTTCGCCCGCCCGAGCCGCCTCGCCCCTCCTCCTCTGCCCGCTGTGCCGCCACCGCGGCACCCACCTGCTCCGCCGTCGCCTTGGTCTCCACCGGGCCGTCCACCGCCGCCCGGAGCCTCCTCGTCGCCGGCCTCGCCCTACCAGCCTCCGCCGAGCCTCCAACCGCCCCGCCCCGACCATCTCCTCGCCAGCGCAGGAGCCCGCGTGTCCCGCTGCCAAGTCCGCCGTGGCCGCCTTCCTCCATCGTCGTCGGCTCTCAGCCATGCCCGGTCCTGGTTGGCCTCTGATGCTCTTCACGTGAGGGCCCACGTGAGGCCTTGTTAGCCTGCCAGCTTGCCATGACCAAAGTTTTCGGCCAGCTGCCCCTGCCTCGTTCAGAATCTGTGCGGCTTTTCCCAAGATCTACCTCGGAGATGCACCACAAGTCGGACAAGAACATCGCCAAGAGCTACCCAAGACTCGCAAGAGATTTGACGCAAATCTGTCGTGGATGGAATCGATGCGAGAAGCTAGAACCCCAAGGTCGCCATCGACAACCGAAGCTACGGACGCCGAGATCCCCGGACCCGAAGCCACATGTGCGCCAAGATCTTCTACATGGAAACCTCCAGTACTCCCTCTCGAACCTGATGTTCGACGACACGGAACGCTGAGGCCTCCACCTCGGGACCACAAGATCTGCCACACGGAGCCGAAGACCGCAGAACGCCAAGCTCTCCCGCAGGACCCCGAAGACCGAATCTCGTCGGGCCCGGATCCCGAAGACCGAACCCGCACGCCAAGGTCTCCTTCTCGGACGCCCCACGGACTCGGAGGAACCCTCGGACGCCAAGATCGAACCCTGGAGTGTCAAGTTCTTCGACCCGACGGCCACCGATGCGACAAGTACTCCGCCCGGACACCAAGTTCTGCACCCCGGATGCCAAATCCGACCGACTCGCGTACCGGCAAGATCCCCACAACGACAGGAACGACACCGACCAGGGCGGGTCCGCTGCGCCCCGATGTCGAACCAAGGCCTTCTCCCCGGAACTCAATATCTGCCCCGTTATTCGAGAATGTTTCCACCAAGACCGACCCGTCGAACCCTGGACCCCGAGACCGACCCCGAACCCCGGAACCCCAAGTTCGTCGAGACCCCTCAATGTGTGAACCCCTTCCCGCAAACCATATTTTATAAATGAAATATAACCTTGTTGCATATTGAATTGTCATACTCGCATGCATATCTGTGGTTTGGGGGCCTTATGCCGATTCACCTAATAATTAAATATGGGGCCCATACGCGGGCAAATCTAGCCTTATATTGGCCTCATTTAAACATGTGTAGCGAACCGGTTCCATCTGTTGTCTTGCTAAACAACATTTAGTAAGCGGGGTAGCTAAATAACATGAACCACCTAACTAAATGTCGGGACCCCGGTTCCGCTTAATCTTGACCTATTTGCATCGCACCTTTGCCATGCCATCCATCATGCGTGCATCATGCCGATCTTCTGTCGTTGTATTAAATAGTGCATCCGGTGTTTCTTCTAGTGTTTTGCTTCTTCGCGGATAAGGCCGTTGAGTTGATGTGAGCTTCGCCCCGATCTTCGGATGAACCCTTCGACAATGTTTTCAAAGCAGCATCTCCCCTTTCTACCTATCTTACTTTATAGTATTTATTCCCTCCTGTTGATCTATTGCTATCTGTTGCGATGCTTTAGTTTCCGTACTGATATCCCTTGCAGCCTTATATTGCCTTGGCCACACCCTATTACACGTTGTTTGGTAGATAGTTGGACTTGCGCGTCGTAGTTGCTTGCTCAAGTCTCGATGTGTCGTCATATGCCACAGCTTGTCATTGATTTACGCATGTTGATGTTGGAGATGATTCTATTTTACTTATCGTCACTTTACTTTCTGTTTAACAACTAAAATTGAAATAAGCAGGCATCGGTGGGTGATAGAAAATATTTGGTTTCGCCCACTTGTGTCCCGTAAGACCCGAGTACTTGATACTGTTCCTTGATTTATCGCGCTATCCACATCCGGAGGTATATGGGACCCCCGAGCGAGCTTGATTCCGTCTTATTTCTTGGGGCCAAACTAGTTTGAGGTTTTATTTACTATCCTGTACTTATGCCATGCTACTTTCAGTATTTAAATTGTGCGAGGAGCACACCATCGTTAGGATCGGGACACGTTTACGCGGTATCGACAAGCCCAGCCACACTTCGATCGTTTACCGCCGTCCCACCCAAACCTTGAGGCCGTCTCGAGTCGGCTAGCCGTTGCTATGGAATCTACTTAAGGTGGCCCCTGAAATATTTCTGAATCCTGTGATTGTTCGATCGTGAAAGGCTCGTGGGTTTTGTTTTGGTTTTTCCGAGGTTGATCGAGCGTGTTGCTATTGGTGCACCCGCCGGGTAAAACTTTCAAAGCCGTGTCCGCGGATATGGACGACTGAGCATGATCTCGATCATAGACAAGCATAACTAAAGTTTACTACTATAAATTTGACTTATAATGACTAGTAATCAGCTTCACTATAATGGAATGGCTAATTAATACTGCCCACAATTGCTTGTTTGGTTGCCGCTTGCGACAATTGTATCTGACTAGTAAGTATTGCAACAACAACGGAATAGCTGAATAAAAGTACCAACAACTGCTGGGTTTTGGGTTTATCTCATGCTATCTGTACCTGATTAGTAATTGCTGCAAATATAACGGTTAACTAAAAGTGCCCACTGCTTACTTATCAGGATGAATATCTAAACCTGACTAGTAAAGTGTTACAACTATAACTGATTAAGTAAAACTGCCAACTGTGTGCGTTCCTCGGTTGACTTCCTCATTTGGTCTCGAGGGGGAGACGCCAGGATGGGTTTGTTTGATGCTAGTATCAGGTTGGATTCGAATAGGTCTTTCTTACCCCTCTCTGATAGTCGCCAGTCGTATCGAGTCTCTATAGGTTGTTTAGTGCATGCTGCCGCTGCCGCTTCAGTCCACCATACCTATGTAGGCGAGGACCGCCGAATTCTAGCCTCGCCGTGTACTGGCCTCGATCGACGCCTCTTTTTCCTTTGCCCTTTGTCGGCACCCCTTTTGTTTAAGCAGGTCTGAGATCGACGTCGTTAGCGGGGTTACCCTTCCGGCTTGGCCTGGGCAGGGTTATGAACGCCATTGGTTATTCTTCAGGGCTCTTAGCCCCATTTGCATCTTGTCCGTAGTCGGACGCTCTATCATTCTCAAGGTGAATTGGATCTTTGTATATTGTATCTGTATTCTTGGCTCTTTGAGTCGCTGTTATATATATCTGTTCTGTGGGTCCCATCGAGGACTGTTGTGTAATGTTATTACTTCGTTTTCCACCCGCACGAAAGTGCCTGGTGGGCACCTTTGAATCGTTTCTATGCGGGTTTGGCGAATTTTGCTAAAACTTGCATAGGTCCGATTCTGAGGGTGTTACAGAGGCTCCGGGAAGATCTTGTGGTTGACATGACCATCTTCGATACAACGCCCCCACAACAAGACGGCTCGAGGCAGAGGCGCCGGAGGCTAACGGGTCTGCAGGGAGGGGTAGAGGGCGCCAGCGACGCTGGGCGAGGACGCGCGCGCTGGCGGCGCGGCGAGCCCGGCGGAGGGCACGACCGGGCGGACGGAGGTGGCGGTCGGGCGGCGCGCTGGGGCGGGCTCGGCGCTGGCTGGCGCGTCACGGAGGCGGCCGAGAGAGCGCTGGCGACGGCGGGCCCGGAGCCATGGCGAGAGGGACGGCGGGCAGAGACGGAGCAGGCATGGACGGGCGCTGGGACGATGCCGGAGGGGCGGAGCTCGAGGCCGGCCGGAGGGGGCTCGCGAGGTGGCGCAATGGAGGTCGGCGCCCGGGTGGGGGCCTTAGCGAGGCAGGAGGAGCCTGGGAGGAGGGGCGCGGGAGGAGGATGGCGGCGAAGAGAGGTGGCGCAGGGGCGTGGCGGCGGAGGCGACGGAGAGGGGCGGAGGAGGCGGCAGGACGCAGCGGCGGCGCCGGCCGTGGCGAAAGGCCGGAGGCGGGCGCAGGGGAGCATTCGGCGTCTCGCCACATAGGTATGGTGGACTGAAGCGGCAGCAGCAGCCTGCACTAAACAACCTATAGAGACTCGAGAACTGGCGTCAAACAGAGAGGGGTAAGAAGGACCTATTCGGAACCAACCTGATTCTATCATCAAACAAACCCATCCTGGCGTTTCCCCCTCGAGACCAAACGAGGAAGTCAACCGAGGAACTCACACAGTTGGCAGTTTTATTTATTCAGTTATAGTTGCGGCACTTTACTAGTCAGGTTCAGATAATCGTCCTGATAAAGTAAACGGTGGGCACTTTTAGTTGACCATTCCGTTGTAGTTGCGGCAATTACTAATCAAATACAGATAGCATGGTATAATCCCAAAACCCAGCAGTTGTTGGTACTTTTATTCAGCCATTTCTAGAAGTTGCAATACTTACTAGTCGATACAATTATCGCGACAACCAAACAAGCAATTATGGGTATTAATTAGCCATTCCATTATAGTGGAGCTGATTACTAGTCAAGATAAGTCAAATTTATAGCAGAAACTTTAGTTATGCTTGTCTATGATCGAGATATCTGCTCCAAGTCGTCCATATCCATGACACGGCTTTCGAAAAGTTTTACCACGGGTGCACCAATAGCAACACACGCCGATCAACCTGAAAACCAAATCAAAACCCAACGAGGCTTTCACGACTGAACAATCACAGGATTCAGAAATATTTCAGGGGGCCACCCCTTAAGTAGATCCCGCAACGAAGCCAGCTGACTCCGAGACAGGCTCAAGGTTTGGGTATACGGCTGTGAACTCTATATAAAATATAAAATATGCGTGTGTTTATACCACTCTGTAACACCCTCAGAATCGGACCTATGCAAGTTTTAGCAAAATTCGCCAAACCCGCATAGAAACGATTCAAAGGTGCCCACCAGGCACTTTCGTGCGGGTGGAAAACGAAGTAATAACATTACACAACAGTCCTCGATGGGACCCACAGAACAGATATATATATAACAGCGACTCCAGGAGTCAAGAATACAGGTATAATATACAAGATCCAAATCACCTTGAAAACGATAGAGCGTCCGGCTACGGACAAGAAGCAAATGGGGCTAAGAGCCCTAAAGAATAACCAATGGCGTCCATAACCTGCCTGTGCCAAGCGGAAGGGTAACCGCTAACGACGTCCGATCTCAACCTGCTTAAACAAAAGGGTGCCGACAAAGGGCAAAGGAAAAAGAAGGAGCGCCAAGATCGAGGCCAAGACACGGCGAGGCTAGAATTCGCGGTCCTCGCCTACATAGGTATGGTGGATCAAGCGGCAGCATGCACTAATCAACCTATAGAGACTCGACACACTAGCGTCAAACAGAGAGGGATAAGAAGGACCTATTCGGAACCAACCTGATTCTATCAGCAAACAAACCCATCTTGGCGTTTCCCCCTCGAGACCAAACGAGGAAGTCAACCGAGGAACTCACACAGTTGGCAGATTTATTTATTCGGTTCTAGTTGCGGCACTTTACTAGTCAGGTTTAGATAATCGTCCTGATAAAGTAAACAGTGGGCACTTTTAGTTTTCCATTCCGTGATAGTTGCGACAATTACTAATCAGATACAGATAGCATGAGATAAACCCGAAACCCAGCAGTTGTTGGTACTTTTATTCAGCCATTTCGTTGTAGTTGCAATACTTACTAGTCAGATACAATTGTCGCAAGCGACAACCAAACAAGCAATTGTGGGCAGTATTAATTAGCCATTCCATTATAGTGAAGCTGATTACTAGTCATTATAAGTCAAATTTATAGCAGTAAACTTTAGTTATGCTTGTCTATGATCGAGATACTGTGCTCCAAGTCGTCCATATCCGCGGACACGGCTTTCAGAAAGTTTTATCCGGCCGGGGTGCACCAATAGCAACACACGCCGATCAACCTCGAAAACCAAATCAAAACCCAACGAGGCTTTCACGATGAACAATCACAGATTCAGAAATATTTGGGGCCACCCTTAAGTAGATCCCGAACGGCCACCGACTCCGAGACGGGCTCAAGGTTTGGGTATACGGCTGTGAACGACTGGGAACCCGAAAGTGTGGCTGGGCTTGTCGACACCGCAGAATCGTGTCCCGATCCTAAATAGTACAGTGTGCTCCTCACACAATTTAAATACAGAAAGTAGCATGGCATAAGTACAGGATCGTAAATAAAACCTCAAACTAGTTTGTGGCCCCAAGAAATAAGACTGAATCAAGCTCGCCTGGGGGTCCCATATACCTCCGGATGTGGATAGCGATAAATCAAGGAACAGTATCAAGTACTCGGGGTCTTACGGGACACAAGTGGGCTCGAAACCAAATATTTTCTATCACCCACGATGCCTCTACTTATTTCAATTTTAGTTGTTAAACAGAAATTAAAGTGACGATAAGTAAAACTAGAACCATCTCCAACATCAACATGCGGCAATACATCCAAGAATCAGGCATATGACGACACACATCAAGACTTGAGCAAGCAACTACGCCTAAGTCCAACTATCTACCAAACAATGTAATAGGGTGTGTCCAAGGCAATATAAGGCTGCAAGGGATATCACAGTACGAAATTAAAGCATCGCAAATACGATAGCAATAGATCAACAGGAGGGAATAAATACTATAAAAGTAAGATAGGTAGAAAGGGGGAGATGCTCGCCTGAAAACATTGTCGAAGGGTTCAACCGAAGATCGGGGCGAAGCTCACATCAACTCAACGGCCTTATCCGCGAAGAAGCAAACACTAGAATAACACCGGATGCCATATTTAATACAACGGCAGAAGATCGGCATGATGCATGCATGATGTATGGCATGGCAAAGGGGCGATGCAATTAGGTCATGTTAAGCGGAACCGGGGTCCCGGCATTTAATTAGATGGTTCAAGTTGTTACCTACCCCGCAATTAGATGTTGTTTTAACATGGCAAGAGATAGCATCGGGTTCGCTACACAAATTTAAATGAGGCCAATATAAGGCTAGATTTGCCCGCATATGGGCCCCATATTTAATTAAGAGGTGAATCGGCATAAGGCCCCCAAACCACGTGATATGCATGCGAGATGAACAATTAAATATGCGTCAAGTTGTTATTATATTATAAAATAGGGTTCTCGGAAAGGGGTTCACACATTTAGGGTTCTCGACGATCTTGGGGTTCCGGGTTCGGGCCGGTCTCAGGGTCCAGGGTTCGACGGAACGTTCTCGGGCTCCGGGATCGTTCTCGGGTAGCGGGGGTAGAACTTGGCGTTCCGGAAGCAGGACTTGGTTGCATCGGGTCGGTCTTGCCTTGCCAGGTGTCGAACTTGGCGCATCGGTTTCTCGGCGTCCTCGGTTCCGTTTGTAGATCTCGGCGTCCTCGAGGGGGTGTACTTGTTGTATCCGGGAAGAAGGAATTCGCGTCCGGTGGCAATCTTGTCGTCCCGTGTAGACGTTCTCGGTGGCGGGGAAGATCTTGAGGTTCTAGCTTGGGCGTCGTGGACGGACTTGATTCGTCGACGGGACTCGTCGGGACCAGTCTTCGGGGTTCCGACACCATCGTCCTCGGGATGGATGACGAACTTGGGGATCCGGAAGGAGACCTTGCATGCGTCCTAGGGGTTTTCGAGTGGTCTTCGGAAGATCTTGCGTTAGTCGGTTCTCGTCGGGATTGGAGAATCCAACATCACCAACACGCAACATACATTCCATACTACACTTCCTTGCAGGAAGCAGAGAAGCGGCCTTGCAGGAGCTCCTGGGCCCGGGCAGGGGCACGGCGCCGGAGGCGGTCAGACGGTGGACGCGCATGGCGGGATGGCGGGGCAGGCTCGACGCGGTGGCGGGCGGAGGACGAGGCCCACCGGGCGCCACGGTGAGGCGACGCGGCGGTCGCGCCGGGCGACAGGAGCCCGCGACGACGCTGCTCATGGAGGGTCGATCGAGGCCAAGACACGGCGAGGCTAGAATTCGGCGGTCCTCGCCTACATAGGTATGGTGGATCGAGCGGCAAGAGGCGCTAAACAACCTATAGAGACTCGATACAATGGCGGTTATCGAGAGGGTAAGAATGACCTATCCGGATCCAACCGAAGCTAACACCAAACAAACCCATCCCGGTATTTCCCCTCGAGACCAAACGAGGAAGTCAACCGAGGAACTCACACCGCTGGCGCTTTATTTATTCGATTATCGTTGCAGCAATTACTAGTCGGTAGAGATAATCGTCCCCGATAAAATAAGCAGGGCACTTTTAGTTAACCATTCCGTGATAGTGGCAACACTTACTAGTCGATACATTTATCATGAGATAACCCAAAACCCAGCTTGTTGGTACTTTTATTCAGCCATTCCGCTAGAAGTTGCAATACTTACTAGTCGAATACAATTGTCGCGACAACCAAACAAGCAATTGTGGGCAGTATTAATTAGCCATTCCATTATAGTGAAGCTGATTACTAGTCATTATAAGTCAAATTTATAGCAGTAAACTTTAGTTATGCTTGTCTATGATCGAGATATCGTGCTCCAAGTCGCCCATAACATGGACACGACTTTCGAAAGTTTTACCCGCCGGGTGCACCAATAGCAACACACGCTCGATCAACCTCGAAAACCAAATCAAACCCAACGAGGCTTTCACGACTGAACAATCACAGGATTCAGAAATATTTCAGGGGCCACCCTTAAGTAGATTCCAGAACGGCTAGCCGACTCGAGACGGCCTCAAGGTTTGGGTGGACGGCGAAACGATCGGGAACCCGAAAGTGTGGCTGGCTTGTCGATACCGTAAACGTGTCCCGATCCTAACAAGACAAAGTGTGCTCCTCGCACAATTTAAATACGTAAGTAGCATGGCATAAGCAGGATAGTAAAACACCTCAAACTAGTTGTGGCCCCAAGAAATAAGATGAATCAAGCTCGCCTGGGGGTCCCATATACCTCCCGGATGTGGATAGCGCGATAAATCAAGGAACAGGTATCAAGTACTCGGGGTCTTACGGGACACAAGTGGGCGTTCGGAAACCAAATATTATCTATCACCCACCGATGCCTCTACTTATTTCAATTTTAGTTGTTAAATAGAAATTAAAGTTATGATAAGTAAAACTAGAATCACCTCCAACATCAACATGCGGCAATACATCAAGAATCGGCATATGACGACACATCAAGACTTGAGCAAGCAACTACGACGCGCAAGTCCAACTATCTACCAAACAACAGGTAATAGGGTGTGGCCAAGGCAATATAAGGCTGCAAGGGATATCACAGGTACGGAAACTAAAGCATCGCAACACAGATAGCAATAGATCAACAGGAGGGAATAAATACTATAAAGTAAGATAGGTAGAAAGGGGGGAGATGCTCGCCTGAAAACATTGTCGAAGGGTTCATCCGAAGATCGGGGCGACACTCGCATCAACTCAATGGCCTTATCCGCGAAAAAGCAAAACACTAGAAGAAACACCGGATGCAATATTTAATAAAACGGCAGAAGATCGGCATGATGCATGTATGATGGATGACATGGCAAGGTGCGATGCAATTAGGTCATATTAAGCGGAACCGGGGTCCCGACAATTAATCTATGGTTCAAGTTGTTTAAACCCCCGCATATTAAATGTTGTTTTAGCATGGCCAAAGATAGCATCGGGTTCGCTACACAAATTTAAATGAGGCCGATATGAGACTAGATTTGCCCGCATATGGGCCCCATATTTAATTATTAGGTGAATCGGCATAAGGCCCCCAAACCACAGATATGCATGCGAGTATGACAATTCAATATGCAACAAGGTTATATTTCATTTATAAAATATGGTTTGCGGGAAGGGGTTCACACATTGAGGGGTCTCGACGAACTTGGGGTTCCGGGTATCGGGGTCGGTCTCGGGGTCCAGGGTTCGACGGGTCGGTCTTGGCGGAAACTTTCTCGAATAACGGGGCAGATCTTGAGTTCCGGGGAGGAGGTCTTCGCGTTCGGTGGCGTATAAAATATTTTGCTGTCCACAAGTCCAGCCTGTAGGATAACCTAGCTAACGGCCGAAGTAGAGTGTCAAAACTATTTTTGAAAATCGGTTGGATAGTTCTGATTAGGTCTGATTTTACTCCTTACCCCTCTGCTGCTCTCCTCTCACCTCTGCGTGTTTTGAATCCGCTCTCTTCTCTTTCTTCGAGTCCAGGAATTCTCGTGGTTGGGTTTCCGTCGTACCTTTAGGGTTTCGCTTCCTTCTTTGATAACGGTGTGCTACCATCCGGTGTTCAAGCTGCCTGATGAATCCGTCTACTGTGGTACCATTCTTTGTTCCTTGTTTGTGCCTTCCGGTGTTTTCCGACGCGACGACATCATCTACGCTAGGTCCGATGCAGAGTCTGCATCCCTCCTTTGTTCCGAACCTCGCTTGTCGAGATCTTCAGTCTGATTCTGAGAGTTGGTTGCATAATCCGCCTATTCATGTGCAGAGTAATGGTTTGGGTGCGCGATGGACTGATCACCATCCGACTACTCTTACCATTCGCTCTTGTACATCGAATCAGTGGATCCAGCAGTTTTACTCCGTCCACGGAAGTTAGAGGTGGCTTTATTTGTTGGTACCTCTACCTTCGCCCTTTTGTTCCCGGAGTGTTCTTCCGTCGATCAGGAACAACGACCCTTTGTTGGTGGTGTCGCCGTTTTCCAGATGAAGAAGGAACCCTCGTTAGTGGTGTCGCGAGGATCTACACGAAGCGAGAAGACGCAGTTCGCCGACCTTTCCTTCCGGTACCATGAGACGGATCTCGAGGGCGAGATCCATTGTTAGTGGTGTCGAATTGTGGCATCCCGCAAAACCACTACTAGAAAATCGCGTTGAATTTGTGCATTGCATCGTCATCATCATGTATTGTTTGTCAAAAACTAATTTTGAAAACCTGTTTTGAATGTCCAAACGCCCCATCTTTATTCAAACGCAAAAACCCGGGTCTCCGGAGTTAATTTGTTTGTTGCTATCGGGTTGCAGACGGCCCAATTAGAATAAATAAAAATTTAAATTATTTTAATAGGGGCAGTCGAACGGGCCGATTGACCCGATCGACCACCCCAGGAAAAAAATAAACGGTCCAACCAGCCCACCCTTTATTCCTAAACCTACCCATCTTCCTACCCAACTCTCCCCTCCACCTCACTCCATCCAATCAGAACACGCCACCTCATCTCTCTCCCTCCCTCCCCCACTCACACTCTGCCACTTGTTCCTCACCCCTCCCTCTCTCCACCTCTCTCTCTCTACACACGCTGGCTCACACCCAACACATCCCAGCACACACGCAGCCCCAGCCCCACTCAACTTCCCCTCTGTCCCGCGGACCCCACCGACCTGTCCCCACCCCGGGCCCACTCCCCTGGCCCTGTTCCTCTTCCCCACCTGCCCCCGCGTCTCTCTCTCCCAGCCTCGCCCCTCTCTCCCTCTGCATCCCGCACCTCCTCTCCCCAGCAGCCGCTCGCCCCGCGCTCCCTTCTTCTCTCCTTCGCCTTCCCGCCTTCTCCACTTCTCCTCTCATGCAACCGCCCGGCCACACAGATCTTCCCCAGCTGCCAAGGCCTCTGGCTCATGAGCCGCACTCAAGGCCAAGGCCTCGAAGCCACCAGCTCGCCGTGCCTCCCGGCTTCCTCCCAGGCCGCCGCGCCGGCACCCTCTCTCTCCGCGCCCGCGATCAAGGCCCGCTCCTCCGCGTCGTCCTCCGACAACCGCCCGCGCCTGCCTCTACATCGCGCCGCCCTTCTGGCGCCCGCCGCCCGCCAGTGTCTCCTCCACCACACCGCCCGCCTCGCTGGAGCGCCTCGACGCCATGGCTCCGTCGGCCGACCTCCTCCTTCCAGGCCTCGACTTCCCGCTGGCGCCCGCACTCCGTCGCTGCCGCCTGGGCCCCGCCCGCCTCTCTCGCTGCTCGCGTGACGGACTTCGGCCCCGCCTCCTCCCAAGCCTCGTCGCGCGGCCACAGCGAGCTTCCCTTCCTCCCGCCGAAGTTGCTGTGCCGCCTCCTCCGTCTGTCGCCAGGGGCACATCCCCGTGCTTTGGTTTTTCTGGCCTTAGGTGGTTTGGGTACTGCCTGCATATACCGTTGCCATAAGCGTTTGTGTTCTAGCCCATCAAGACGAAGCACGAGGGGACGAATCTTAGCCAAGAACTACATCTCGGAACGCCATGATCCCCTTCGCAAAAACAAATGCCAAGAGCAACCGGGCGTGGAGAACCCCGACAAAGCGGCAAGATCTTCATCGACGATAGGATCGTCCGCACAAACCGCGATCCGCCACCGAAGAGCGGACCTCAAGACATTACCCAAACCCTCGGAGCCACAAGATCGTCGAGAGGGAACCGACGACCCCGGTCTCGAGGAACCGATGCCCGGACGTCAAGGCCGCCACTTGGAAAAAAACCAAAGAACCCGAAGACCGATTCCGCCGAACCCCAAGATCTTCCCCGACACCGAGGACGCCAACACGGAACGACAAGATCTCCACACGGGCGCAAACCCCAAGACCGACATCGTCACCGAGAACTCCGACAAGGACACCAAGATCTACAACCGGTACCTAAGGCACCGTGCCCCGGTGCGACAAGTACTTCTTCCCGGACGCCAAGATCGCCTTCGCGGACCCGAAGGCCGAACCCTCGAACGCCAAGTGCTTCACCCCGGACACCGAGACCTGACGACAAGTCCTCCGTCTTGTATCCGCTTCCGCCGATCCCGCCGAACCCTGGACCCTGAGACCGACCCCGAACCCCGGAACCCCAAGATCGTCGAGACCCCTAACGTGTGAACCCCTTTCTGAAACCCTATTTCATAACATAATAACAACTGTTGCATATTAATCATTCATCTCGCATGCATATCTGTGGTTTGGGGGCCTTATGCCGATTCACCAAATAATTAAATATGGGGCCCATATGCGGGAAAATCTAGCCTTATATCGGCCTCATTTAAATTTGTGTAGCGAACCGGTGCTATCTTTTGCCTTGTTTAAACAACATTTAAATTGCGGGGATCTAAATAACTTGCACCATCTAATTAATTGTCGGGACCCCGGTTCCGCTTAATCTTGACCTATTTGCATCGCACCTTTGCCATGCCATCCATCATGCGTGCATCATGCCGATCTTCTGCCGTTGTATTAAATAGTGCATCCGGTGTTTCTTCTAGTGTTTTGGTTCTTCGCGGATAAGGACGTTGAGTTGATGTGAGCTTCGCCCCGATCTTCGGTTGGACCCTTCGACAATGTTTTTCAGGCGAGCATCTCCCCCTTTCTACCTATCTTACTTTTATAGTATTTATTCCCTCCTGTTGATCTATTGCTATCTGTGTTGCGATGCTTTAGTTTCCGTACCTGTGATATACCGTGCAGCCCTATATTGCCTTGGACACATCCTATTAACTGTTGTTTGGTAGATAGTTGGACTTGCGCGTCGTAGTTGCTTGCTCTAGTGCTGATGTGTGTCGTCATATGCCACAGTTGCTGATGTATTGCCGCATGTTGATGATGGAGATGATTCTAGTTTTACTTATCGTCACTTTAATTTCTGTTTAACAACTAAAATTGAAATAAGCAGAGGCATCGGTGGGTGATAGAAAATATTTTGTTTCAACGCCACTTGTGTCCCGTGAAGACCCCGAGTACTTGATACTGTTCCTTGATTTATCGCGCTATCCACATCCGGAGGTATATGGGACCCCCGAGCGAGCTTGATTCAGTCTTATTTCTTGGGGCCACAAACTAGTTTGAGGTTTTATTTACGATCCTGTACTTATGCCATGCTACTTTCGTATTTAAATTGTGCGAGTAACTGCACACCGCATTAGGATCGGGACAAGATTCATGGTCGACAAGCCCAGCCACACTTTCGGGTTCCCAATCGTTCACACCAGATACCCAAACCTTGAGCCCGTCTCGAGTCACCGCTTCGCTATGGGATCTACTTAAGGTGGCCCCTGAAATATTTCTGAATCCTGTGATTGTTCAACGTGAAAGCCTCGTTGGGTTTTGATTTGGTTTTCCGAGGTTGATCGAGCGTGTGTTGCTATTGGTGCACCCGCCGGTAAAACTTTCGAAAGCCGTGTCCGGATATGGACGACTTGGAGCACAAGATCTCGATCATAGACAAGCATAACTAAAGTTTATCGCTATAAATTTGACTTATAATGACTAGTAATCAGCTCCACTATAATGGAATGGCTAATTAATACTGCCCACAATTGCTTGTTTGGTTGTCGCCATGACAATTGTATCGACTAGTATTGCAACTACAACGAAATGGCTGAATAAAAGTACCTACAACTGCTGGGTTTTGGGATTATACCATGCTATCTATATTTGATTAGTAATTGCCGCAACTACAACGGAATGGTCAACTAAAAGTGCCCACCGTTTACTTTATCAGGACGATTATCTGAACCTGACTAGTAAAGTGCCGCAACTATAACTGAATAAATAAAACTGCCAACTGTGTGAGTTCCTCGGTTGACTTCCTCGTTTGGTCTCGAGGGGAAACGCCAGATGGGTTTGTTTGATGATAGAATCAGGTTGGTTCGAATAGGTCCTTCTTACCTCTCTGCTTGACGCCAGCCTCGAGTCTCTATAGGTTGTTTAGTGTGCCGCCGCCGCTTGATCCACCATACCTATGTAGGCGAGGACCGCCAATTCTAGCCTCGCTGCACCGCCTCGATCGACGCTCCTCTTTTTCCTTTGCCCTTTGTCGGCACACCTTTTGTTTAAGCAGGTTTTGAGATCGACGACGTTAAGGTGGTTACCCTTCCGGCTTGGCCTGGGCAGGGTTATGGACGCCATTGGTTATTCTTCAGGGCTCTTAGCCCCATTTGCTTCTTGTCCGTAGTCGGACGCTCTACTGTTTTCAAGGTGATTTGGATCTTGTATATTATATATGTATTCTTGACTCATGGAGTCGCTGATATGTATATCTGTTCTGTGGGTCCCATCGAGGACTGTTGTGTAATGTTATTACTTCGTTTTCCACCCGCACGAAAGTGCCTGGTGGGCACCTCTGAATCGTTTCTATGCGGGTTTGGTGAATTTTGCCCAAATTTGCATAGGTCCGATTCTGAGGGTGTTACAGTCTTCTTCTCACTTAGCGTTGGTTTAGGAAAAGTTGCCAAAAAGTTTTTTGTCGTATTTGATCCAAATGATCACAGTCGAGGAATTAATAGGGTGCGCGGCTAGTGATCCCTATGGGAGTAGCCCCCGAGTGTCTGTTCGAGTTGTAGACATGAGCAGAGACTTTAATTCAGTCATTTGCAATATAGGTCTGAAGGACACAATTTTTCGGATGCTCAACCAACGCTCCTTATGGAAGTAGCCCCTGAGTCCGTAGTGGAGTCGCAGACTCGACGTAGGAATCGAAGATAGTTGAGAGGTGTAGTTACCTTAGCCATTTCTCAGGTGCGCGGCCAGCGCTCCTGATTGGAGTAGCCTCCGAGTAATTTTTCGAATCATAGATTCGATTAAGTACTTGATTGATCAGCCGAAAACTTTGAGCCATTGCTGGCTTTGCCGTGATGATGTCAGTGCTGACAATTGGTGATCTCAAACATCTGCGGCAGCAGAGATGATGCAACGAGACGATCGTGAGTCCCACCGCTTGACTTGAAGTTGACTAGTCATGCGCAGACGTGGAGAAAACTACGGCGTCTCCTCGGTTTCCGTGCGTAGTGGACAGCGTGCTGGCGACTGTTCGGTGTAGTGCTGACACGTGTATGGTTAGATATGTGGTGCGCGCTAGGGCTTCTGAATCAACGGCTCGTGTGCATCGTCTTCTTCGTTTTATACCGTAGGTAAACATTGATTTTATTTCACCCTTCGTCATTTGCTCATCTCCATTGCCTCTATTCTCATGAGCTACGCTGCCCTTTGTTGTGCGTTGGACATTCTCCATACTATACCTTCCTCCTTCTTGCGCTCGCACTGCCGCACTCGCCGCTGTAAGATGGCAAAGCGAAAGAAGACAACCGCCAGGGCTGGTTCGAGCGCCGCCGACAGCGGCAAGAAGGTCTCCACGACGGCCCGTGCCACTGACGGTGGGTGGAAGCGCTCAGAGATGCGCGATGGGGATCTGCGCAAGCTGCGCGATGCTGGGTTGATCCCCAAGAACAAGGAGGACACCATCCTTCCCGGCGACGAGTTAATCCCACGCCCACCCGAAGGGTTTCGGGTGATGTTTTACGCCTTTGTCATCCGCGGTCTTTCTCTTCCTGTCCACGAATTTCTATGTGGAATCCTATTTTTCTATGGGATTCAATTGCATCATTTGTCTCTCAACTCTCTTCTCCACATCGCCTGCTTCATCACTCTTTGCGAGTGCTGGCTCGGTATCGTGCCACACTTTGGCCTCTTCCGGAAACTCTATTCCGTGAAGAGGCAGTCTGGCACTGGTGGAGTCTATCCGCCCGATAGCTGCATCATCTCCATTCGATCTTCTATTCTTTTCTTATCCTTTTCCATGTGTGAGTCTATCTAGTATTGGCGGAAGAAGTGGTTCTACATCCGTGACGCCAAATTGGACGGACAAGAATATGGTCTCGCCCCTTTCAACTCCGCGCAGAAGATCGTCCCAAAGAGGTCATGGAAGAACCATGTCTTGGAGGGTGAGATGGTGCAGGTGGAGGAGCTCTACCATCACATGGAGGAACTCCAACCGGTGGCCAGCAAGGAGGTCAACGGCATGGACATCATCCGCACCTTCCTCAAGCGTCGGGTGCAGCCGCTCCAAGCGAGGGCACACCCGATGTTTCTATATGCTGGTCGCCACGACTCGACGAGAGTTTCACCTAAGGAGTTTTCTTTGGGCAACCTTGATAGAGCGCTTCGGCCCATGCTGAAGTACAAGGCCGACGAGGACATCTCGGGAAAATCCTTGACCTCCCAGTTCTGCACCAAAAATGCGGTTCCGCAGGTGGAAAACTTGTAGTCTGCGTGTTTGAAGGGAATATGCCCGAGAGGCAATAATAAAGTGGTTATTATCGTATTCCTTATTTATGATAAATGTTTATTTTTCATGCTATAATTGTATTAATACGGAAACGTTAATACATGTGTGTTTAATAAACAAAAGGAAGTTCCTAGTTATGCCTCTCTTATAAACTAGCTCGTTGATTAACAAGATGATCAAAGGTTTCCTGATCATGGACATTGGATGTTGTTAATAACAAGGTCACAACATTGTTGGAATGATGTGATGAACATTCATCCGAAGTATAGCATTACGATCAAAGTCATTGAGTTTATATTGCTATAACATCATACGAAGTAATCTTAGTCCTTAGACCATGAGATCATGTCAATCACTAACACCGGAAGAGTATCTTGATAACATCAAACGTCACACCGTAACAGGGTGATTATAAAGATGGGTTCAGTGCTACAAAGGTGTTATGTTCAGGCTCATGGATCAAGAGTGGAATTTGTCCATCCCGATGACGGATAGATATACTCTGGGCCCTCTCGGTGATATCACATTAGTTAGCTTGCAAGCAAGTGATTTGATCACTATAATGTTATATCACGGGAACAAGAAAAGAGTGCATGTCGGCAACGAGATCAAACTAGGTATGGAGATGCCGATGATCGAATCTCGGACATGTAATATATCGCGAGACAAAGGGATTGAGTTACATGCGTATAAGGTTCACACGATCATAGAAGTCATCGTTGAATATATGGGAGTCAGTACAGATCTCCAGGTCCCGCTGCTGATTATTGATCGGAGAGGGGTCTCGATCATGTCTACATTATTTGCGAACCGTAGGGTGACACACTTAAGTAATACCGACATCATTCGGAGAAAATGATATGCTAGAGAAAGAAAAGAAAGCGCAGGAATTTATTTCACTAGACACCGGAATTGTTTCGGTTGAAATTGCTAAAACTGGTTCTGCATGTGAAATTGAATACTAGCAAGGGGTTTTATGTGAATGTTTGTTAATTAAAGTAATTAACAAAAATCTGAATTAATAAACAAAAGAGTTTTATTTAAATGAGAGCTTGCATTAAATTTGGTGGAAATTTAATGCATGTGAGTGGCTTTTTGAGTGGAGGCTCTTTTATGGGAGTGGAGGCTTTTCATTTTGAGTGGGAGCTCCACCCACATGAATGTGGAAGAGGTGGGGGCAGCCACCATGGCTGGCGCCATGCCCCTTGGGGTGCCCCCCTCTCCCTATAAAAGGCACCCCTCTCCTCCTATCAAAGCACACCTCCTCGCGAAGGATCTCTCTCCCCCCTTTAGAATTTCCCCATGGTCTCGGATCAGCGAGATACATGTTCCCGGTGGCTTTTTCTGGAAGGATTTGTTGCTTCCGCTGCTTCGCTGGAGCGAGGGCGTGGAGGTTGTCGGGGTACCTGGACGTGTGTGCGATCACGGATGCACCACTGCTTTGTGGTGCTGGATGTGATGGTGCTGGACCGGCTGGACCAGATGGACTTCATCACGATTTTGAGATCGGCAAGCGTTCGACTACATCATCCATGAGTACAACCTCGTTAACACTATAGGTATGTATTCTATGGATGTATATCCACCCGTTGCTTGTATCTAGTAGATAGATCTTGGTACTTAGATGTTCCCATCATAGGAAAAAAATTGTTTTCTATGCTGCGAACCCTACAGTGGTATCAGAGTCGGATCTATGCGTAGATGCTTAACACGGGTAGTACACATATGAGTATGTGGGCGATGATGATCATTTTATTGCTTCTTAGTTGTACTTTGGATATTGTTGGCATAGTGGGATGAAGCGGCCCGGACAAACTTTACATGTCCTCGCACATGAGACCTGTTCCACGCTTGACATGCAACTAGTTTTGCATAAGTGTCTAGCAGGTGTCTGTCTCTCCTACTATATTCAATATCTAATTTGCAATGAGTTGTCAACAATTTGTTTATCCTCGTTGTGGTTCATGTTCGTAGGTAAGAAAGGTTCTATCTTCGAAAGCCCTAAGCCACGTAAAACTTGGAATGGATAAATTAGATGCGTCTAGTTTAGATTGTTGCTGGGCTAGTGTTATGATATGGTGATGTTGTAAGTAGAAGTATGAGATGATACTCTTACAACACACATAGCGTGTAAGTTCCATAGACCTTGGCCTTACGCATAAAGGTATGATAGAGATCATACCACGATGCACATGATGGAGATCATATGCGGGAACCATATCATTTCACTTATAAACATATGATGTTTGATTGCATCTTATATTGCTTGTTTGGCGTTTTATTAGTATAATAAGATGATCCCTCATTTAGATATCAAGATAAGAATGTGTTCTTCCTTAAGTATTCACCGACAATGTGTCGTCGCTTCAAGACATCACGTGATGATCGGGTGTACTTGAATCCACGAGCATATCTTGGGTGTAAGACAGTTACACACGCGAATACTAAGGTTATTACTTGGCGATCCTAGCATGTACAGACATGGCCTCGGAACACGGACAGAAAGGTTAAGCATGAGTCATATGTTTTGATATGATGACCATATGGATGCTCGCCTTTGAAGCTACACCGTATAGTGGATTAGGTTCATGTAATCACTAAAAGGACACGAGGGATGTCGTTTTTGAGTGGGAGTTCATTTCTAATTTGGATTAGTAGAACTCAATTTATCATAAAGTAAATCAAATTGAATTTGCATAATTTGTTGTAGTCATTGGCATTCGTTCACCACCTTATGCATAGTTGTAATTGACATAATAGAACTATAGAATTCTGGATATTTACTTTACGAACTAGTATCGTATTGTGTTGAGTGTCAATCTAAAGTTTAAAGTCCTATTGCAAACTTTCAGTAAACTCTGTTTACTCCGTGAAATTTAATAATTGGTATTAAATTGAGAGTAACAATTCCAGTGTTAGTATCTGAAGTATCATGTTTGCTTCCATGATTCTTGATTGTTTTAATATCAAGTTTATCTAGGACCTGAAAGAATTGTTTCAGAAACCATCATGTGTGGCAGATATAACGATATCTGAAACAATGTTTTTGGTTGCAATATGATAGAGTATAATATATGTTCTCATATTGGATGAGAATTTGCAAAGGTTGGAGATGCTAGACATCCTAATCATCCAAAAAGGTTTTGGAAAGTAATGTTATACCCACGATTCTCCTTTATAAGCTACATTAGCTTGATCATGAAAGTCGTCATGATAAGGATGAATAGAAGATGTATGTAAAGTGTTTGCTACACTAAAAATATTACTAAAGAATGGATTTTGAAAGAATACCGATCATTTTGATGATGGTGATCTACTTCAAAGTGCAAGTCCAAAGGTATTATTATTTGAATATACACGCTTTGGACAATGTGTCATGTATATGGTGCCACTTTTGATGTTGATAGATTCTTTTAAAAGGAAAAGGAAATGCTTAAAGAGAATCTATAAAATATATTTGGCAGAAAAGAAAATATTGGAAATATCCAATTTAGGTATATAGATGATATACATATTATGGTTGCATTCTTTGCTTGTTCAATAATGTGGTTCTTGGGTATTGGATACCGAATTGGTTGGTATGAAATTTCATACGGAACGACGCAATTCATAAACCACAATGGACTAAGTAACTAGCAAGAGAATATGTGATGATGTTCATCGAAAACAAACAAACCGTTGTTTGTATTTCTCTTTGACACCAAAGCTTGCCTTCAAGATTTGTTTTAATAATAGTTACTTAAATCAGGTATTATGAGAACAAAGGTTGTTAAAATACTTACCGTATTCCATATAAGATGGATGATTTACAAATCTAGTTAGAGAAATCACATCCATAAAGCTAATGCTAAAATGTCGCAAGACAAATGATTGGAAGATCACTTATGAAGTGACATCGTTGTTTAAATTATATTGGAAAGAAAACATGAAGAAACTCCATTTTCATGGATTTTTGGAGTCTTTGATTTGATCAAGTGACGCTTGTGAGACTTTCCTTGGGATAATTTAAAACTTCGTTCAAAGGCCAAAGAAGAACGAACGACTAAATTATTGGAATTTATACATATCGATGTATATAGTCCATTATGTGTAGTCGTAAGCGATGGACTTCAACTTCATATGCTTTCTCTGGAAATTTGAGTGAATGTTCACTTAATGAGAAAGAACTATGAAATATTTGAAAACGTTCAAAGACTTTCAAGATGAAGTTAAAATCATTGTAACAAGAAAATAAATGGTTTATGATTTTATCATAAGGGATTTATTTAGTTACAAGTGTAACAAGAAAATAAATGAATTATGATTTATCATAAAAGGATTTATTTGAGTTACAAGTTTAGCAAAACACCTAGATTTACATCTCCCGAAACACCATACGAGTATGGAGTGTTTGAGATTTGTAATAAAACCTTGTTTGACATGGTTGGATCAAAGGTGTTATTTATAAAACTGCCATTATGTTTTAAAAGATTAAAGCTTTAGAGACTACTGCTTTTACACTGAAAAGAGCTCCATCTTGATCCGTTGAAATGACACCATGGAAGTTATGGTTTGGGGTAAAACCCAAATTTTCATTTCTTAAATTTTGGTATTCTAAGCATAAGTAAGATGTTTACAACCAAAGTCGGATGAGCATGTCTTTGTAGGTTATTTCGAATAACCATTGGATATTCCTCCATAATACCGAGGACAAAAGGGTTTGTCGCTTGAAATGTGAAGTTTCTTGAAAAAGGAATGTTTCGCAAAAGTTAAGTGGGAGGACAATAGAACTTTGATAAGGTTAACGAACCTTAGCTATATGTGCTGAGTTGCGCAGCGCTGGAAAATGTTCCGGAGGCGGCCAGAGTGCTCATGGATCACGTGCCTCAAAGGTTGCTGTCACGGAGGTCTAAAGTTCCTATTGAACCAAGTAGGTCGGATAAACAATAAAATGTTGATATTTGAGAGAAAATCATTATTGTTTGACAATGATGAACCGACTACATACAAAGAAGCGATGATGGGCCCTAACTCCGTCAAATGGCTTGAAGCCATAAAATCCGTGATAGTTCCATACACGAGAAATCAAGTTTTGAACTTGGAAGACCCTCCGGAAAGGTGTAAAAACCTATCGGTCGTATTTGGATCTATAAAGAAACAGACATGGATGTTTCACATCTATGAAAAAGTCGACATTTCGTAAAGTATTTTATGACAATGTTCAAGGAGTTGACTATGACAATATTTGTTCTTTCATAGCGATATTTAGTCTGGACGGATTAAAGTAGCAACCACTACATATAATTTGGTATATGGTAGATGAATAAACAAAACAAAGTTCTTCTAATAGAATGGTTACCTAGGACGTGTACATGACACGATCCAAAGGGTTTTGTTAAATTCAAAGGATGCTAAAAGGGCAGGCAAACTTCAATGGTTGAAGTAAGCATCATGGAGTTGGAATCTTCATCAGGAGACGATGAAGATGCTTGCATTTGCAAGAAATTAAGTGGGAGCGCTGAGACATATTTCTAATACATTATGTGGAGGACATCTTGTCGATTGGAAATGATGTATCTTTTATTGACAAAGGTTAAGAATTTCACTTCGATGAAAGACTTAGGCAAAACCCGAATATTTAGCATGAATGTCTATAGTGGATAGACCATGACGCAAATATGGTTTGACACTTGATGAGTGAAATCACAAGAATGTTTTGATCAATCATACCATGATATGTACACATCCAGATATGTCCTATGCTCTAAGTGTTATGACCATATACCAGAATGAATCATAAAATGATCATTGGACGATAGTAAGGATATTCTTATGATCTTTTGGAAGAACTAAGAATATATTTCTGTAGAGGTGACAAACAATTACAAATAGTTCATTGTAAAGCATTACATTGATACTAGTTTTTTCACAATATACAAATCAAGTTTATCTCAATTTAAACTATGGGTGGCACAATGTAATGGAATGAGATTCCATGATGGATTTGGATGAAATCCATAGTTAAGACATTGTGACGAATAATACAACAAAAGGCTAAGTATATGACTACTATAGTAGCAGCAAATGAGGGAATTTGTGTCAAGTAGTTTGTTATCAAACTAAGGTGTGGTTCGCAACGGGCTAACATTAAAGATATATTGTACGACAATAGTATTGACATGATTTAACCCCAAGGAACTAAAGGTATCACCAAAAGACCAAATTTATACAATGCCATCTCATTGGAGAATGAGTGATGCGTGAAGACGCAAAGACATGCAAATACACACGAACCTGAAGCATCAGATCTGTAGATTATGTTAACCACTTGCAATTGCGTATATGGAATACCAGAAAGCCATAGGTGTTCAATACGCAAAGCTTTCAAACTAGATTATTGTCTCTAGTGCAAGTGGGAGACTGAAGGGAATATGCCCGAGAGGCAATAATAAAGTGGTTATTATCGTATTCCTTATTTATGATAAATGTTTATTTTGCATTCTATAATTGTATTAATACGGAAAATTTAATACATGTGTGTTTAATAAACAAAAGGAAGTTCCTATTTATGCCTCTCTTATAAACTAGCTCGTTGATTAACAAGATGATCAAAGGTTTCCTGATCATGGACATTGGATGTTGTTAATAATGAGGTCACAACATTGTTGGAATGATGTGATGAACATTCATCCGAAGTATAGCATTATGATCAAAGTCATTGAGTTTATATTGCTATAACATCATACGAAGTAATATTAGTCCTTAGACCATGAGATCATGTCAATCACTAACACCGGAAGAGTATCTTGATAACATCAAACGTCACACCGTAATAGGGTGATTATAAAGATGGGTTCAGTGATACGAAGGTGTTATGTTGAGGCTCATGGATCAAGAGTGGAATTTGTCCATCCCGATGATGGATAGATATACTCTGGGCCCTCTCGGTGATATCACATTAGTTAGCATGCAAGCAAGTGATCTGATCACTAGAATGTTATATCACGGGAACGAGAAAAGAGTGTATGTCGGCAACGAGATCAATCTAGGTATGGAGATACCAATGATCGAATCTCGGACATGTAATATATTGTGAGACAAAGGGATTGAGTTACATGCGTATAAGGTTCACACGATCACAAAACTCATCGTTGAATATATGGGAGTCAGTACGGATCTCCAGGTCCCGCTGTTGAATATTGATCGGAGAGGGGTCTCGATCATGTCTACATTATTCGTGAACCGTAGGGTGACACACTTAAGGGATACCGACACCATTAGGAGCAAATGATATGCCAGAGAAAGAAAAGAAAGCGCAGGAATTTATTTCACTAGACACCGGAATTGTTTCGGTTGAAATTGCTTAAACTGGTTCTGCATGTGAAATTGAATACTAGCAAGGGTTTTTATGTGAATGTTTTTTAATTAAAGTAATTAAAAAAATTCTGAATAAATAAATAAAAGATTTTTATTTAAATGAGAGCTTGCATTAAATTTGGTGGAAATTTAATGCATGTGAGTGGATTTTTGAGTGGAGGCTCTTTTATGGGAGTGGAGGCTTTTCATTTTGAGTGAGAGCTCCACCCACATGAATGTGGAAGAGGTGGGGCAGCCACCATGGATGGCGCCATGCCCCTTGGGGTGCCCTCCCTCTCCCTATAAAATCCCCCCCTCTCCTTCTCTCAAAGCACACCTCCTCGCGAAGGATCTCTCTCCCCCCTTTAGAATTTCCCCATGGTCTCGGATCAGCAAGATACATGTTCCTGGTGGCTTTTTCTGGAAGGATTTGTTGCTTCCGCTGCTTCGCTGGAGCGAGGGCATGGAGGTTGTCGGTGTAATCGGACGTGTGTGCGATCACGGATGCTCCACTGCTTTGTGGTGCTGGACGTGATGGTGTTGGACCAGATGGACTTCATCACGATCTTGAGATCGGCAAGCGTTCGACTACATCATCCACGAGTACAACCTCGTTTACGCTATACGGTCTTCGAGGGTATGTATTCTATGGATGTATATCCACCCGTTGCTTGTATCTAGTAGATAGATCTTGGTACTTAGATGTTCCCATCGTAGGAAATTTTTTGTTTTCTATGCTATGAACCCTACAGTGTTGCGCTTTTTCGAGTGTTTTTGCAGCGTGTAGTGTCACTAATCTTCTGTCTTTGGTTTGCAGGACCTCAAGGTAACTTGGATGATGCCCCCTCTACCTGAGAAATATCCAGTTGCGCTAGATAAAGAGGTTGTGGATTCTGAATCCGAGCTTCCTCCGGCGCAATCTCCTACCTCTGACGCCCTCGAGCCGAGCGAAGATCGGACCCGAAAGCGCACCCACAACAAGTATTATGATGTGTCTACCCTGCCAACTGCAAGGGGTCCGCCGTTCCTCGAGCAGCACGGCATGGTAGAAGGTGCATCATCTGCGCCTAACCCCGCCATGCCCATTCGGGCGGTGGCTCCGCAGCCGCCAGCCAAGAAGAAAAAGAAGAATAAGAAGAAGAAGGAGAAGGCAGCTCCTGTCTTCAATTTAATGGACATCAAGTCGTGAGTCATTGCGCTTGAGTCCTTTTTCTATTGTTCGTCTGAGTAGTGTGAGTTGTTGTTGATCTAATCTTTGTTTGCAGCAATCCTTCGGAGGAGTCCCTTGATGGGGACACTCAGGAAGTTATGGAGGAGTCGATGCCGACGGCTTCTATCCCCCGGGTGGTGGCCAACTCTAAGGACTATGACCCGAACTCCTCCAGGCGAGAAACTCGAGCAGTAATAGCTCAGAAGGCAGCATGCAGACCTTCGCATTGCATGCCTGAACACATAAGTACTGTCTTTTTACTCCGTGGGGGGAGCCCCCGAGCCCTGTAACGTCCCAGCATTAGAGCATAGAAATAAGATGAACACAGATGTGTGCATTGCATTCTTGCATAGAAAATCCAAATAATTTTCGCAATTTTGAACAAAACTTGTCAAAGTGATTGAATCTTCTCTCAACTTGATGGAATTGAAGTAGATCATCAAGTTGACTGCGATAAGTTTCAATATGACCTTTGTCAAAACCTTATTTTGGGTAAGGGAGATTTGACCTAAGGGTAGACCAAATGTAATAAATGTTAAGCCCTAATACATTACTTAATTATTTATATTTGATCTTTAAGTAATCATATCCTAGTATTCATTACAATAACTCATGAATACCAAGTTTAGAATAAAACTCAAGATACAAGAATGTAATAACTAACTCTTGACCTATTTTACCCTTATTTATTTCTACCATGAGTGCCATGGTAATACTTAACCTTAACTCTTTAGTGAGTTTGAGAAGGAAAGAAATCAAGTCAAGATCATTCACCATATATCTTTCTTTCCATGTCAATCCTTATGGAATCCTATCTCAATATTTGTTGTTCATCAATGTTGAGTAATCAACTATTTATTCACCAATTCTTAATCTATCAACTCTTGACATATCATAGCATACATTTAAGTGCCTATAAATAAACAACTTAAGAAGAGGTAAATAGTAATGCTAGTTTTAGATATCATCTATAGGATGGGAGGGATTGAAGAGAATCAAATCAATATGATAATTTATGGAGTTAAAATCACTCCTGAAATGATAGAAGAGTTAATGGAATATATAATTATATAGCAGTAAAGAAGATTACAAGGATGAATCCTGAAGATAGTTACCAGTAGTAATTCTATTGGATCAAGTGGGCATAGTCCATGAATAAACAACCCTTAATCCAATAAGAGATACTAAGAAGATAATTTCAATACAATTGTAAAGTTGTATTGATGAAGCCTTGATTAGCCAACTGGAAACCTAAACCATAAGGGATCAAAGGATTATAATGATCATGCTTTAGTCACCAAGATTGAATGCTTATATCAGGTATAAGTGACATTGGTGGATAGAACATGATGAAACCCTAGTATAGATAAGTTATCCTAGAGTATTCATTACAAGTCACATTAATATAATGTGAGGTTGGAGTATGGGTTACTAGAGTAAAGTAAATATAAGATAGTATGATTGAGCTAAAGCTAATGTAATATGGAGTTATTGAAGTAGTGTTATTCCTCTTAAAGAATAGTAAGCTTTTGAGGAGAGTAGTTTGATGTATACATCTCTTGGAGTAATGTTAGTGGTGGATGATGAAGGAAGAGTATAAATAGAGTTAGAAGTAACTACTTATTGGATTGGAGGTTATCAGCAGTAGAGTAGTTGATATAACCAAGTATGGATATGAGATGATTATGAAAAGCTTCAATGTCAAGCTCATTACATTTATAAATGGATTTAGAAGAATTAAATGTGAATAAGATATTCTTGTGAAGTAAATCTCATCATGTTAACCATTATGATTGAAAGGAATTCCTTAATTAGAAGTCCAGGATTGTGAATTATGGAAGATAGAAATTCTTGGTAAACACTAAACCCTAAATCTATAACCAAGCTTAACATCCATCTCATCTGCTCGATAAATCATTTTATTTTCACAATGCTTTATAGGAATATTTTCCTATAGCAAATCACTTAATCACATCTTTCCCATTTCCAACTATCATGATCACATGTGCTTAGGAACTATCTTAATTAATTCTTCCTCATACGTCATTCTAGAAAATAATCTTATTATTTTTAAAAGGTGAAATCATTCTTGATCACCAACATAAAGACAATCTGTCTTAGCCATTAATCTTAATTCACATCAACAAAGGGATATAAGTATATTAAGAATCCTAAAAACTAGGGTAAGCCATTACAATCCGAACCCTAAATTTATTAACGAGTTTTATCATCAACACCTCATAAATATTCAATCTATATTAATTAGGCAAATTCATTGATACATTTCTCTAACCACTCATTCCATATGAGCTTGGAATAAGTGGGGGTACAATAATTATAAGCCACCCTATACTTTACTATGTGATTAATACATAAAAATAAAACCTATGACTATTATTAAACATTTTAAAACTTCATTACTCCAAATAAAAGTGAAAATAATGTTATAGTTAATTTTTTAGATCTTAAACAAATCCTAAAAACCCTAAATCCTGCTTACTCTATTTAATAAAAGAATGTCTCTATAATTATAAAGTTAGAAAATAATAAATAAAGTATGCTATCCAAATACTAAATTCATACAAGAATTTGAAATACATTTTTTATACTCCAAGTATTCAGCAAATAAAATTCTATAAAGATATTACAAACCAAATATAAAAATACAAAGTTGTAAATAAAACAGAAAACAAAAAAAAACAAAGGAAGAGAGGCATCAGTCGAATCTGGCCCACGGCCCAGTTTTCTTTCCACTTTCCTGTAGCTCACGTGCGTCACACCGCGGCCCACCTGGCCCAGCACCATCCCACCAGGAGCCCATACACCTTCGGCTTCTAATCTTCGTCGTCTTCCTCGCCGGCGGAAGCTGTTGCATGGCACCGCGGCCGTCGTTGATCTCCGTCGTGCTGCGATGCGTGACGCCACTGATGGAGGAGGGGATAAGAACACCCACGTCCTCCTCTATCCATCCATACCAGTATCACTCGCTCTCGTCATCTGTCTCTCGAGTTCCTCTTTCGGTCGAAACCCTAGCTTCGATCTTGTCGAAGTTTTCATCGTTCTGAGCTTCCCCTTGCTCTGTTGATCAAGCACACGGATTCGCCTGGTTCCCCTGAGCCTCATAGTCAAAGGAATCAAAGGGGGGTGCCGGGAATCGACGCCACAAGGTCATCTTCCCGAGCTCCGGTTGTGCTCCGTCACGGTAGTTGCCGGTGACTCCGACCTCCCCTGTCCACATCAACCCCCTCTACACGTTCGTGGTGAGCCAGTGAACCTTATCGTCCTCTCAAATCCCTCCTTTTCTTCTGCTATGGTTCAGTCACCGTAGATCGACGTCCGCCGCTACAAAGCTCGTCGCCGACCACATTCTGGCGACCAAATAGAAGCGGCACCGCTGCTAGATGGTTCCTCCGTGTGTGCCCTTTCGAACCGGAACAACCACATTTGCAAAACCTTGCTAGATCACCGCTGCTGCTAGCCACCTGAGCATCACCGGCGAGATGATGTCATGATGACATCATGCTTGCATCAGGTCAACCGGTCAAACCACTCAGGTCCTGCCTTGCTGAGGTGGCATATGACATGGCAACGACCCCACCAGTTAGTGACTGGGGGCTAGGTTAGGGTGCAGTGTAGAAAGCTTAAGAGAGGAGATGATGTCAGCAGTGACGCAGTAAACATGTTTAATAATTTCTAAAAATGATTAAATCTTAGAAATTTAATATATTTTGTTTTGTAATTCAGAAACATATGTATAATATATAAAAATTCGTGGAAAAATAAAATCTATAACTTAAAATTATTATCAAACATTATTATGTTAACAATTTAAATAATTATTATTTAATAAATATTTTATAAGTTTTAATACTTTGATAAATCATATTTTAATATTAGTAAATGTTAAAAATATAAATAAAATACCAAAAATCTTAGAAAAATAAGAACTATAATTCAAAACCATAATCATGCATTATTATTTCACTTAATTAAATATTTGTTATTTATTAAGTATTTATAAAGTAATAAATATTATCAAAATCATATCTTATTATTTATAAATCACAAAAATAAATGAAATATAACAAAACGATCACAAAAAGAATACCTACATGTTAAAACTATGATATTCCACTTTTGAGGTAAATAAAAATTCAAACACTTTAAGAACTTGAATTTAAACCCATTTCCTTAATTGATAATTAAGATAAGGGTAAATAAGAATTGCTAATACTTCTAAAATTAGCCAATTGAGTCTAATAAATAGTAATGGTCTTAAATATTGATAATATGAAGTCAAAATGGTTCAACACATTTTAAATGAAATTTGATTGAATTATCATTCAACCATAAGTGTAGATTATTTTCTAAAGAGGTCCTTATCAATTATAAGATCTTCAAGAATGATATTTTAACCAAATAAAATCTTTTACCATTGTTTCACTCACAATTTTATAATGGACTCAATCCAAAGATAATTCATAAGTAGTAAATAATATTGTTTACTTATTCACAAACCATAACCACAGCCTTATAGGAATATAAATCCCTTTATACATTTATAATACTGAGGAACCACTACTCAAATAAAAGTAATACCATTTCTAGTTAACTTTAAAGAGACCTTATGAAGTAAACAAGATACAAATATCACAAACATTACACCCTAAGTCCATCTACATCCTTAAAGTTAACTTTAGTCTATAATACTTTAAAAATAATGCTAAATACTTTATTATGTGAATGGACTTACCGCGGAGGAACTTCTAGAGGATTTATGCAAGCAATTTAAAGATCTTAAGCTAGAAATAGTTCCAAAAGGACACGTAGAAACTATGGAAATAGTGCCTACACTTCAAGAGAGGATCAAAGAAGCACAAAAGGGAGACAAAGAGTTGGAGGAAATAAGAGTCAAAATAACTGAAGGGAAGGCAAAAGATTTTCGTCTCGACGAACAAGGAACCATTTGGTATGGGAAACGTTTGTGCGTTCCCAATGGCTCCGATATCAGGAAGTTGGTTTTAGAAGAGGATCACGATTCACCATACTCAATTCATCCGGATAACACTAAAATGTACATGGATGTGAAGGATAAATTCTGGTGGAACAATTTGAAAAGGGAGATTGCTGAGTACATTTCCCTGTGTGACGTATGCAATAGAGTTAAGGCCGAGCATCAGAAACCGGCAGGATTGCTACAACCACTACCTATACCTGACTGGAAGTGGGACAAGGTAGGCATGGACTTTATCACGGGGTTTCCCCATACTCGGTCAGGATTTGATTCTATCTGGGTAGTGGTGGACCACTTTACCAAAGTGGCTCACTTTATCCCCGTAAAGACCACATACACAAGTGCTAATCTTGCCAAGATATATATGTCAAGAACTATAAGTCTGCATGATGTCCCCAAAGGGATTGTGTCAGATAGGGGCACCCAGTTCACTTCAAAGTTTGGCGATAGCTACATGAGTCTCTCGGAACCAGACTAGAATTCAGTACCGCTTCCCACCCTCAAACAGATGGCCAAACAGAAAGGGTTAACCAGATTCTGGAGGATATATTGAGAGCTTGCGCACTAGACTATGGGTCTAGTTGGGACGATAACTTGCCGTATGCAGAGTTCTTGTACAACAACAGTTACCAAACGAGTATCAAAATGACTCCGTTTGAAGTTCTATATGGCAGGAAATGTAGGACTCCACTTTTATGAAGTGGAGTTGGAGAACATAGTCTGTTTGGACCCGAGTTGATCAAGGATGCCGAGGAAAAAGTATGGCAGATCCAAGACCGGCTAAAGGTAGCCCAATCCCAACAAAAGATCTATGCTGATTCGAAGAGTAGAGATGTGACTTATAAAATAGGGGACCATGCGTACCTCTGAGTTTCACCACTATGAGGAGTTAAGAGGTTTGGAATCAAGGGTAAGTTAGCCTCACGATTCATAGGACCATATAAGGTTCGGGCCCAAAGAGGAGAAGTTGCTTATCAGTTGGAGTTACTAGAAGGACTGACTGTTCATGATGTGTTTCATGTGTCACAACTGAAGAAGTGCCACCCGGAAATGGCCGAAACATCGCTAAGAGATACTGTTCCCCTGGATGAGGTTCAATTGGAAAATGATCTTACTTATGAGGAAAACCCGTCAAAATATTGGAAATAGCCGAAAGAATTACCCGTACCAAGACTATCAGAATCTGCAAAGTTCAATGGAACCACCATTCCGAGGAAGAAGCCAAGTGATAAAGTGAAGAAGATTTCAAGACAGAACACCCACACCTGTTTGCTAGCCAACCTAAATCTCGGGGATGAGATTCTTCTTAAGGGGGGTAGGTTTGTAACATCCTAGATTTTATATTAAGGTGTTTCTAGAAGCATGCATCATCCTTGCATCATTGCATCATACAATTAAAGTTACATAAAAAACCCTACCACCAAACCCTACCACCAAACCCTAACAAAACCCTAATAAAAACTCCTCTATATGAGCAAGAAGGGGGTTACTAAGCTTAGAATTTCTAAAGCTATGTAAAAATATTATATTCTGGTTCTATGATGACCACCTCATTATTACAAAATTTAGAAATTGGTTTCACCAAATTTGAACTTGTTATGCAAAAGTTATTAAGGTTTTGGTAAAATAGAAATTGTTAAAAGTATAAAAAAACTAACCTAAGCGGGCTAGCTAGGCCAGCCCGCGAACTAGCTACCGCCGCGTCTGGCAGGCGTGTGTCTCACAGCGCTTTGGGCCGGCCCACTCCTCCCAACAATCTCGCAGCCCGCGTAGCGCGGATCCGCTGACGCTGGGGCCCCACCCCGTCGTCGTCCTCCTCGAGACCGTGACGAACAAAACCCCTCTGTCGCGAACAACGCTCGATAAACCCGAATCCCAACAGATTACTGCCGCCCCCTTCTCCAAGTCTCTGGGATATAAAAGCCCCGACCTCTTCTCGCGTTTCTCCCCAAAAACCCTAGCAAAAGTCACGCCAAATCGCTACCGATTTCAAGCCTCCATTGTCACCGCCGAAGCTCGGGAGCTCATGGTTTAGCACCGTCTCCGTCGCCCCTTGCCCCCTTTAGCATCTAGCTCGCTTCCCCATGCAACACCGCGTCACCCCGTCCCTTCTTTTCCTCCCCTTGTGCAGCACATCGTCGGGAATCTCTCGCCGACACATCATCGGAGCTCGCGGACGACAGTGGAGGATTGCAGCGGGAGGAGGAGAGGGACAATGAAGTCCGTACAAAGAGGACCACGAGGAGCTGCTGCATCTCATCGACCACACCGCCGCCTCAGGGGAGCCATGGAACCGCCACCGACCCTCATCACCGCAGTGGCTGCCGCTCGTCGCCACTCTCACCGCCCTGTAAGTCATCGGCGTCTCCCCCGTCCGTTAGATCGAGAATCTGTGGCTTAGATTAGAACTGCTTAGCGAAGGGGTATCGGCGAATAGCGTAGCGCCGCATGGATGCCCGCGTCAGCGCCGCGTCGCCTAGCCGGGCCAATCAGAAGCCGCCACTTGTCGCCGCGTGGACGTGCTGACTAGATCCAGTCTTTAAATTCTCAGATTATTGTTTAATCTTGTTTAATTCATAGTAAATCAACTACTTGGCCAAAAATTTCATTTATCATACTGTTGGATTCACAAAATGGAGTAGAACACAGATCTGAAATAATTTTGCGAATTTACTGCAGTAATATCTGTGTATAATTTAATCTCTAGATTGGAGTATTTAATTTATAAAAAAATAATTAAAACTCCGTTTTAGTTGATTCTTGTTGTGTTGTCTTTGTATTTACAATGTCCACTGACTAAAATTATAAAACCTTGCTTAGAACCTTTAGATCTGTTTCTTGGCAATTTTGAAGTTTGGATCTTCTTATGAGCTTATAAATTAAAGCAATAACCCAAATTGATTAAATTCTGTGGGAAATTGATACTAACAACATCCCCAACACATTACCAACTCATAAAGATTATATTGGTCAAATTATAACACAATCTTGCATATTACCATGTTGCATGCATGCATATTATTTCTGTGAAATTATTTTGTGCAAGTTGTGATTAGATCTATGTTTGTGTCTCGTTAGATTGTTCGGAGTATGCTGAGGAGTACTATTGTGTAGAGTGCTGCTCGGATCAAGGAAAGTTACACCACTTATTCATATTTAGTCCCAGTTTTGTCTATGCATGTTTTGATCTATAAATTCTGTAGAGTGCATGTGTAGGATGTTCTAGTAGAATTTTTCCTTAGTATTATTTTGCAAGTGCAATGATTTTGTAGTATGCCATGACTAGATCTATACTTAGGTTTTTTCCCTCCTAATAGGTTTCCCTGTTTTTTCTAAGTCCTTGTTATGCTATATATATAAAGTACCCTTGTGGGGTTCGAAAGACAAGGGATTTTTCTAAGTATAAAGGCTTTCTTGAGTAATCTTTTCTTCTCAAATCCACTTCAAAATAAAACTAAGTTTTCTTCTGGGAGGAATGGTTGTCAGGTAAAGGAGTGAGATTTTTGTGGTGGACGGCCGCCCAGGAATCAAAGAAGTCGGCCATGTTTCAGAATTCAGAAGCTTCTAGTGCAACCACATACATATGGGCTCTGTATTAGCCTAGTACTTAGTGGGAAACCTCACCTGGGTACCAACATTTGGAGGTTCTTGGCATGGTTGGATCCAGAAGTTAGAGGGGATACTAAGGGAAAGCCTCTCCATGGTCTTGTCTATAAAAGGACTTGATCGTGGATTGTTGGTAAAGTGCACAAACTCTCGAGAGTATTGCAATCTGATCGATCAGCCGTATTCACGGAAACAGAACAACATTGAGCATCTGAAGGATGGAGCCTCTGGAGGATCTTCCTTTCTCTCTTTCAAACTCAAAGTTTTCTAAAAACCCAAGGCGTGAGTCATATCGCTATTAGGTGGGTTTCGGAAACTTGGTGAGTAATATCCAAGTGTTAGGTTGTTTGGACACTTGGTGAGTAATATACAAGTGTTAGGTTGTTTGGACACTTGGTGAGTAATATCCTCGTGTGTAATTCGACTCTATATTACTTAAGCAAATGTTTACAAAGTAGAAAAAAATTCTCTCTCTTTTCCATACTTAGAGAAAATTATCTTTGAGCAAATGAACTCCACAGCCTAAACTAGCCTTGCCTGTAGAGTTATTCTTTTTCTTTCCTTGGTGTAATTTACCAATACATTCAAAGTATTGACTCACTTGTTGGTTGCACGTCTTATGTGCAGAATCCGAAGATTGAAATGTGTGTAGGGATCACGAGTCTACACTCAACAAGCCTAGGGCGTTGATGGACTCAAGCTATTATTTATGTTTCCGTTGTTATTTGAGCTAGCTTTATGCTAAGCAAATTTGTAATAATTTCATACTCTGGATTCCTCGTGTAATAATGACTTTGTGTTTTATATGATATTCGTCGACTGTGAGTGCTAATTATTGATCCAGGGACTAGCATGTAAATCATAGGGACTTAGGATCTTTATTGATCCAAGGTCACAACAAACACGCGATGTGGAGAAGAGAGTTGCGCGACAACTGGTGGAGTTGTAGCCCATAGAGGAAAAGAATCCCACAAAGAAATTTGTGGGCAGGCAAAGAAAGGTCGGGAACAATGAAAGCATAAAACATGACTCGTAACCCTTCGGGTGGGCTCGGGATTACCTCCTGATCAGGAAGGATAGCATCGCCCTTGTTCTTTGAGATCAGACCGGACTCACGCATCTTGCGCAAGTCCGCATCCCTCATCTGGGAGTGCCGCCACCGACCATCGGTGATGCGGCTCGGAGCGGCGACCTTCTTGGAGGCGCCAGCGGCGCTCGATCCTGCTGCAGCAGAGGAACTCTTCTTTGCTTTGCACATCTTGGTGACGCGGCGAGCATGGCAATGAGAGCAGAGGAAAGAAGAAGGGAAATGTGGAGAATGTCCAGCACGCAGCAAGAGCTCTAGAAATGGCAGCAAGAAGAAGATGATGGAAAATGACGAAGGAGAAGATTACTCTGGTTTCACCATGGTATAAAAGGACGAGGAAGATGAAGAGGATCCATTGATACAGAAGCCCTAACACGTTCCCATCATCTCACCATACACGTGTCAACAGCCGCCCGAACCATCGTGAACACGTTGCCCACTACGCACGAGAATCGAGGAGGCGCCATAATTTTTGCCAAAGTTATGCGTTACTAGTCAAATCCACGTCAGAAGGTGGGACCCATGGTCGTCCCGTCGCATCGTCTCTGCTTCCACAGATGGTTGAGCTCACCAGGAGTCAGCAATGACGTCATCAAAGCAAAAAGCAGCAACGGCTCGAAACTTTTGACTAAACAAACAGTACTTACTCGAGTCTATGACTTGACCAACTACTCGGGGGCTACTCCTATCAGGAGCGCTGGCCGCACACCTGAGAAATTACAATAGTGAAAATGTCTCAAAGAAATCTTCGAGTCCTTCGTCGAGTCTGCGACTCCACTACGGACATGGGCTACTCCCATAGGGAGCACTAGTCTCGCATTCAAAAAATCACTAGCATGGATCACATCCGCAGAATTAAAGTCTCCGCTCGAGTCTATGACTCGAATAGACACTCAGGGGCTACTCGCATAGGGATAGCTAGTTGTGCACCCTATAAACTATTCGAATGAGATCTTTCGGATCACGTGTGACAAAAATATTTATGGCAACTTTGCCCAAATTAATGCTAAGTGAGAAAAGGTCTCCTTGGTAACCCGAAACACCTCCGCGGTGATAAATTTTTCGGATGCTGCATCTACGGCGCAAAGATAAGACCTACAAATACCATCTGATGGCCTGGTATCACACCTGACTGCACTCTCCCAGCAATATACCGTGCCAGCAGGCATGATTAAAAATACTGACGGACGCGTTCGGTATATAACTTAAATACACTGAAATTCGACTCCTGAAGATCTCAATGGCCTGAGTCGAATTACACCAGCATTTTTCCGAATTTGATTCCAGGGACTCGAGTCTGAAGAAGATCATGTTGTTTTTTCCAATGACAGTTAACTGACCCTGATCCGTCGGGTGAGTCAAGCACACGTATCAATATTCCCCATAAACAAACGTATATATTTGAAAATCAGGTTTGAATGAGAAGCACCCGAAAGATTACAGAGTCTCCAGTCGAATCTATAATTCAATTGAACACTTGGGGGGATACTGGCATAGATATACCCTACAAGTGCCTCACATTGGTATACCCGGTCCATCCTTGGAGAACACGGCCCAAGGAGACTTCGGGTGGCCCAAGCCTAGTAGAAGTTTGAATCCTTGGAGAACACGGCTAGGCTGTAGATAGAATATTCAAGGGTGAAACCCTAACTTGTAACCGACTCTACCTACCACCGAGACCTGTCCTATCTATATAAAGTCCAGGAGGGCACGACGAGGAGGATCTTGACAACTCATACACACACCTCACGCTAGATTTCATCTACGCACCCCCTGTAACTTTTGGTTCCGCCATAATCATGAATAGACAAGCAGGAGTAGGGTTTTACCTCCGGGGGCCTGAACCTAGGTAAACCTCGTGTCCCCTTGTTGCGTGTTTGTTAGCCATCTCGTAATCTCCAACATCCCCATATTTTCCAAAACCCAAGTTCATAACAATGTGCATTGACGAGTCGAACCCTCGTCAATTTGGGCAACCCACGTGCTGGCCCAGTCTGAGCAGAACAGGGCACGGTACCGGACAACCACCCTATCCACTTTGCAAGAACATCGTGACAAGTGCGAGCGGCATAGTTAATAGGCATGAGAACAGACATACACAAGTGTGTATGTCTACGACATACAAAAGTACGTGAGATATGGACCATCTAAAATAAATAGAAATATTCAACACCATACGACAAGATCCAAATTTCCTAGATAGATATAATAGTTTAGGATACATCCTCATACATCACACATCAGAGTATCAAGCCGGAGCGTAAAACAAGATCCGAGTATGGATAAGAGGAAAATTGGCATAAGATGCCTTGAAAATAAGCACATCCCTCCCACATGATCTCAAGATCTCCATGCCCCAAAATCTCTACACTTGACGGTTGCTGCCAACATCATAGGTCTCCTTGACCCAGTAACCTTCTTGTGGATATACCCTATCCATCTGAACAATATTTATCGTGTGAGACCCTAGGAGGCTCAGCAAGTCTTTATGCACCTAAAGGGAACAACCTGAGGGTGACGCAATTGCACCGAAAATAAAACCTAGCAATTCTATAGAGACACGCGACAACATCCGCCTAACGAATGCTAGACGGACGCTCGTTAAATTAACAAAAGTTAATTACCCAACATATATCTCTCAACATAAATAAACATCACTCGCCCTCCTTCTTGTTTGCCGAACAAGAAGGGAGAAGAACACCCCATCCGTAGGCAATTTTATTAGTCATTCCATGAAGGTTGCACTATTGCTAGACAAGTTTTAGTCAAATTAAAAGCGGTACTTTAGTTATGCTTGTCTATGATCATGAAACTATGCTCCAAGTCATCCATAACCACAGACACGGCTTTCAGAAATATTTACCATGCAGGGGTGCACAAATAGAAACACACGCACGATCAACCTCAAAAAAACCAAATGAAAGCCCAACGAGGCATCATGAAAAAGCATTTACAAGATTCGTAGATGATTTAAGGGGGCCACCCCGCTAAGCTACCCGCTACGAAGTAGGCCGTGCTCCGAGGCGGACCAAGGGGTTTGCGAGATTAGCTGTAAACGAATGGGAACCCTAAAGTCTGACTGGGCTTCTAGATACCGCGAAATCATGTCGTGAATACAAACAGTATAGTAGTAAATGCTTCTCGAGTAACATTAGTAAATACTGCAGTAGCATGGCATAAGTTCAAGATAGTAATAACACCCCAAAATAGATTGTGGCCCCAAGAAATTTTAAATGTGACTCAAGCTAAGACTAAGGATATTATGGTCCCACATGCATATAGTGCAATAGTTAAGAAACGTGTATCAAGTACTCCGGGTCCTATGGGACACAAGTGGGCATAAAAAAACAAAATAGAAGATATTGCCCACCACCGCCTATTTATTTAGTTATCCCATTACTACTTAATTTAGTTGCCTCATTATTCAAAGACACTCACAAACCCTACACATGCAATTCTATGACTCGCATGGCTCAAACAAATCATGTAGTAATGGCTCATAGGATTGAGGGAACAAGCTTCGGTGGGGTTTAAAAGTAAAGGCACTGCAATGGTTGCTTAGACAAAGGTTTGTAGGCCAAAAAATCAAGGTGGCTTGGGATTTCTTAATCTTAACATCCAAAATACTGCTCTGCTGCTCAAGAATCTTGATAAAAATTTAACCACCATGATATTCCTTGGGTTCATCTTATTTGGGAATCTTATTATAACCAGGGTAAACTCCCTGGTTATCAATTGGAAGGATCCTTCTGGTGGAAGGCCCACCTGAAACTCATTGATGCTTACAAGGCTATGGATAAATGTCAACCTCGGGATGGAAAAACTGCATATTTATGGTCTGACATGTGGGATAATGAATGTATGCAATTTGAGATGCCTCATCTGCTTTCCTTTACAAAGAACACCAGAATTACTATGAAGAAGGTTATTCAGACTGAATATCTTGAAGATCTCTTTAATCTACCTCTGTCACAAGAAGATCTTTCTGAGTTTGAACAACTTGAATTGAGGTGCCAACAGTTTTTATCTAATCAGTTGGCACTTCCTGACGAATGGACCTACATTTGGGGAAGTGACAATTTCTATGTTAAGAAAGCTTATGAGGTTATGGCTGGCTATCAACCTGCTCCTCCTCACTTCACCTGGATATGGGCTTCTTCTTGCCAAGCTAAGCATAAGTTTTTCTTCTGGCTGCTTCTTCTTGATACACTAAATAAAAGGAACCTTCTCAAAAGGAAAAAATGCTCTTTACCAGACTACAATTGTGCAATCAGAAACTGCCACTCAGAAGAAACTTTGATGCATCTTTTATGGAACTGCCTGTTTGCTGCTGAATGCTAGGATTACATTTTTCCCTAGAGAGATCATAGACTCTCTGTGTTTGAAGCCTTCGAGGACATAAGGAACAGGCTAAATCTTCCTTTTGCCATGGAGGTAATAATTTTAACTTCTTGGGGAATATGGATATGCAGAAATAACAAAATCTTTGAGAATGTTACACCACAATTCTCTACCTGGAAGACAATTTTTCTGCAAGAAATGAGGTGGATCAAAATCAGAATAAAAAAGAAGCATGGACGTCAATTTAATAGCTGGTTCCAAACACAAGTGCATTAGTGGGTTACTTCTTGTAAACACAAAGCTGCATCTGTAATAATCTCTCCCATTGTAACTTAGTACTTGGGCTTTTGTACTATGTTCCTATGATTTTATAATAAAGAAAAAAGCTGCAGTGGGGGTTCTATCCCCTACTATTTTCCCCTCAAGAAAGGTTATGCAATACTTGGTATTACAATTTAATTCATGACGCGAATATGATACAAGAATAAGGCAGATTCAATAGGTACTATATGTAGTACAAGCATGGGGAAATGCTTGCCTGGAAGCTCAGTTGAAGAATAGGAAGGATCCGGGTAATACTCATGTGGCTCCTTATATTCTCCTTGCTTGGCGTATATCCGGATAAAAACCAAACTCACAAGGGGATGAAATAAATACATTTCACAATCATATAAATCATATGCAACAAGTAAACAAGGTATGCCATGAGGGAATGATGCACAATTTACATGGTGTAGCATACCGTGGCATGGGTGAGGTGTGGGGTATAAGAATAAAGCATTTGATTAAGTTTGTAGTCATGTTTTGCTCTCATAAACCTTGATGTAAATTTAATATTTATATGATGCATGCTTCAATTCATATCATGCAATTCATAGTTAGAACGGGCCCATCGAGCTAATCTATTTAGACATATCATTTGTTGAATTCGGAGTTACAGAAATAAAATTATGCAATTAATTAAGAAATGGTATTTATTAGCAACTAAATTATTTCGAAATTTTAAATTGCTCAAATGATATTTTTAAAAGAATATTATATTGGGAATATGCCCTAGAGGAAATCATGTATGATGATATTTCCCATTGTATTCATAAAGATATTAAGTAGTCCTTGTATAAACATCTGATGTGTATCATTGAATATGTGATTCGGTTGTGGAACTATGCATTCATGTTGTTTGTACTAAATATCCTTGGTCACTGAGGTTGTTCTGGACACACAACTTAGACTAATGTGAAAGTTGGCTTGATGACTCGGTTCCACTTGTCATGGGCATGGAGATGCTATTCCAACTTACACAGATTCGACTAAAGAGTTTAGCGAGTCGGATTGACCCATATTGAGGTACAACGAACTAGCTGTCATTTGTATATCTCAATCAATGTAATCCTTAGACCTGATGTTGTTGCATAGTCCGAGTTGAGGATCACCGACTTAGGTTCAGTCAAACGCTGATCCGTAACTAGGCAGTTATAAAGGCAGAGTTCGGGTCGACTGAGAATCAAGTTGTGTGATGTGAATAACCAACATGGGATTTTTCCCCTCCACTTGGAGAGATATTCTCTAGGCCCTCTTGTGAGATATGATTCGGAAAGCATGGCCATGCACGACTCGGTTAAGTGTTAACTGAGGAGATCTACTAAGAGTTAGTCGGGTGAATCACTTATCTCGGATCGAGAAGAGAGTCGGACTATTTAAGGGATGACAATTATTTGCCTATAGTCTGACAAGGTATATCGTGAGGCAAGAGGGACTCAGACATAAGTCGCATTAGAAAGGAAAGTTGTCATGACTCTTTGATACTTGGGAGTCGGCACGTTCTGCTAGGAGCCTCTACCAACTGATCGATTGAGAGTCGGACTCCAATCGTGTCCAAGTAGCCATGAGCCTGCGGGGTCACACACTTAAGAACGGGAGCAAGTTCGGATTGGATCTGAACCTGTAATCTGGTTGGGTTGGACCTAAACCGGATTAGGACTGAGTTAGTGAGTCTGACTCACGGTGACTAGTGTTATATGGGCTTTAGTGAATGGGTCGCGCGAGCAGAGCCCACATTCACTCCCTATATATAGTGGAGCACCGTAACCCAGAAAGGTTAATCGTTGTTCGGTTAGGTCATTCCATGTGTTGGAAACCCTATCTCCACAGCAGTCCTGCCGCTGTAACGAACCTAGCAGTTCGCCGCCGGTGCTCCTCCTTGTATGTGTGGATACCAGCAGAGGTGTTGTATGATCAGCACCAATAAGATCGGATCGTGAGGACTGCATTGCATCAACTGACGCGCTTCATCAGTAATCCGCAACTACGCGTCTAGTGGTAAACCTCGTGGCCTTCTACCTCGGCTAGATCTTGGGATCACCACGTTAGAGGGGAAATTTTTGTTTTATCTCCGCGTGTCCCAACAGTGGTATCAGAGCGATAGCTTCTGGTTTTAGGCTCGAGATCTCGCATATGTGATATGCGGTTGGCTGTAGATGAGATCTATGTGTTGTTTGGTGGTCGATCTATGAGATAGATCGGTTTTGTACGAAGTTGATTGGATCAACTGTGCTCGGGGAATGGTAGATCTGATTTCCGTGATCATACTGCTGAGGTCGTGGAATGACATACCCCTACCGGTCGGCTTCCGCCATCGGGTTAGACTGTGACACGTAAATCCAGAAGCGGTGATCGAGGATCAAAGAGTTTGATCGAATCGGAACGATGGTCGGAATCCATATTCGGATCGGAACGATGGTCGGAATCCATGTTCAGACCGCCGACTTCGCCCTGTCGTAGCGCCTTAGATGTCGTTGCGAGTTTCACAACGCCGGTAGATATTGTATCTATGCATAGCTTGTTTTTGCAGGAAGTTGTGAATGGTATGGTTCATGTGCATGTGATGTATGTGTGTAATCCATACGTGATCTGCGAATCACGGTTTTTGTCAGCCGGTTGGAGCCTAGGTGCTGTCATTTTATTGTATAACGACCTGCGTGTCGGATTCTCTATGTAATTTACTTTACTAAGCTAGTGTAGCTGTTTGGAGAACCTGGAAGGCATGCAAGGCGTTGTACATGTCGGCGACATGGAGTAAGACGGCAAGTGACAAGAGTTGGCACGAGTCGGATTACAAGCTTTGTGGAGATGGAGATCGCCATGAAGAGAGCCATACCATTTTACATTATGATTGCTTTATTTTGTGTTATTGTTATGTATCTGTTTTACCTCTATTAGTTAGTCGGTAAAATTTAATCCCTCAAAGAAGGTCTACTCGGTTTTCCCGCCAGTGTTTGCACCATCACAAGTCGGACATTTTTGGTAGTGGGCTCATAAAATTGAGGTGCTGCCAATTCTTTCCGACTAGGTGGGTTCGAGTCGGACTCTTACTGTGGAAACACTCGGTAAGCTAGACGGGTCTATCACAACAGTTGTGGGGCTCGGGGAAAAGTCGGATGGGAGCCAGGGCATGTGATGCCACCCGTCCAACAGTAGTCGCATGAGATGCGATTGACAAGGAGTTGTCTACCTAGATCACTTGGCGGCTAGCGGTGATGCTAAAACTCACTAGCCGACTTGCTTATTTAGGATCCTGAATCACTAAGCAACCATCAGAGGGGTGTTGGTTCTAGTAGGAGCACAAAATATTAAAATGTTTAATATGCTTGCTCTTTTATGAATACATGTCTTAAGTGTTTTGCATATTTTCTGTTGTAGATCATGGCACCAAGTAGCAGTCACTCTCAGATATCTGGTTTTGCGTTGAGAACCATTCTTGAGAAAGATAAACTCAACGACACTAATTTTACCAACTGGTATCGAAATCTGAGAATTGTTCTCAAACAAGAAAAGAAGGATCATGTCCTAGACAACCCACTTCCAGATGAGCCGAATGAGAATGCGACTGTCACTGCCACCAATGCCTATCGTCGGGCTAAGGATGAGTCCACGGATATTAGCTGTCTTATGCTTGCTCACATGGAACCGGACTTGCAAAAGCAGTTCGAGCATGTTGAGGCCTACGATATGATCGAAAGCCTCAAAATTATGTTCCAGGCTCAGGCGAAGACTGTGAGGTATCAAGTCTCTCAGGATTTGCTGAGTTGCAAGCTTAAGGATGGTGATCCACTGAATCCGCATGTGATCAAAATGGTTGGTTATGTGCAGTCTCTGGAGAGGCTTGGCTACCCCATAAGCGAAGAGTTCGCTACGGATATAATTCTGAACTCTCTTCCTAGTGCATATGGGAAGTTCATTTCGAACTACCACATGCATGGTATGGCTAAGAAGCTCACTGGATTGCATGGGATGCTCAAGCAGGCAGAGGCGGATCTCAAGAAGGGCGTCAGTCAAGTGTTGATGGTGCAGAATAAGGCTAAGTTCAAGAAGAGTTCTTGGACTAAGAATAAGGCTAAGTCAGAAGGAAAGCAGGCTCAGGACCCGGTCCCAAGCTCTTCCTCAGGGACTAAACCATCTCCTTCAGCCGGATCCACTTGCTTCTACTGCAAGGCGCATGGCCACTGGAAGAGGAACTGCAGCAAGTACTTGGCCGACAAAGCCAAGAGTGGAGGTATGACTTCCGACTCAGGTACACTTGTTTGCAATGTTATAGACATATATCTTGCTGATGCACCTAATATTTCTTGGGTATATGATACCGGATCAGTTATTCACATATGCAACTCGTTGTAGGGACTGGTAAGAACTAGGAGCGTAGCAAGACGCGAGGTTGATATTCGAGTCGGCAACAAAGCAAGAGTTGATGCATTGGAAGTCGGCACGATGCAACTTCATTTACCTTCCGGATTCATTATGGAACTGAATAATTGTTATTATGTTCCAGTGCTCAGTCGAAACATTATTTCTGCTTCATGTTTGATGAGGCAAGGCTATGAGTAGAATATCAAGAATAATGGTTGTTCTTTGTATTTGAATGATATGTTTCACGGCTTTGCACCCGTCTAGGACGGGTTATTTATTTTGAATCTTGATGGTGAGTCGGTTTATAACATAAATGTTAAAAGGTTGAAACCAAATGATCTGAATATGACTTACTTTTGGCACTGTCGGCTTGGTCATATAAGTTTGAAATGCATGAAGAAGCTCCATGATGATGGACTCCTAACTTCGTTCGACTTGGAGTCGTTCGAGACATGCGAATCTTCCCTACTCGGCAAAATGACCAAGACACCTTTTGCAAAGAGTTGCGAAAGGGCGTCCGACTTGTTGGGACTAGTACATAGTGATGTATGTGGACCAATGAGCACGACAGCCAGGGGTGGTTATGAGTACTTCATTACCTTCACTCATGATTTGAGTATGTATGGATATATCTACTTGATGAAACACAAGTCGGAAGCCTTTGAAAAGTTCAAAGAATTCCAGAATGAAGCACAGAATCAACTCGGCAAGAAAATAAAGTTTCTTCGGTCGGACTGAGGAGGCGAGTACATGAGCCATGAGTTTGATGACCATCTAAAAAGTTGTGGAATAGTTCCTCAACTTACTCCGCCAGGAACGCCGCAAAGGAACGGTGTTTCAGAAAGGCGGAATCAGACCTTTTTGGACACGGTACGGTCAATGATGAGTCAGACAGATTTGCCTTTATCATTTTGGGGTTATTGTCTAGAAACAGCGGCGTTCACACTAAACAGAGTACCATCAAAATTGGTAGAGAAGACACCGCATGATATGTGGACAGGCAAAAAGCCGAGTTTGTCTTTTCTTAAGATTTGGGGTTGTGAAGCATTTGTCAAGCGACTTCAGTCGGACAAGCTTACGGACAAGTCGGATAAATGTATTTTCGTGGGGTATCCGAGGGAAACCTTGGGTTACTACTTCTACAACCGAGAAGAGGGCAAAGTGTTTGTCGCTCGGAACGGTGTCTTCCTTGAGAAAGAGTTTCTCAGTCGGGGAGTAAGTGGGAGCACGGTGCAGCTCAAAGAAATTCGAGAGGAACCGGCTAGTAGCGAGTCGGCAAAAACCTTGGAGGTTGAGCCGGTCGTGGAAGCTGAGCCAGCAGTAGCACCTGTACTACGAAGATCGACAAGATTACGAAGTGTTCGTGATGTGTTACTGTTAGACAGTGATGATCCAGCAAATTATTCGGAAGCGATGGTGGGATCTGATTCCGAGTCATGGCTTGGACCCATGAGATCCGAGATAAAGTCCATGGATGAAAATCAAGTTTGGAACTTGGTTGATCTGCTAGACGGTGCAAGACCCGTCGAGTGCAAATGGGTCTTTAAGAAGAAAACTGATATGGATGGAAATGTTTCAATCTAAAAGAACGCCTTGTCGCGAAGGGGTTCCGACAAGTTCAAGGAGTTGATTACGAAGAGACTTTCTCGCCCGTAGCGATGCTTAAATCAGTGCGGATCATGTTAGCTATAGCGGCCTATTTCGACTACGAGATATGGCAGATGGATGTCAAAACGGCTTTCCTTAACGGAAATTTAACCGAGGACGTGTATATGATACAGCCCGAGGGTTTTGTTGATCCGGCTAATGCTGACAAGGTATGCAAACTTCAGAAATCCATTTATGGGTTGAAGCAAGCATCTCGGAGTTGGAATATTCGCTTTGATGAGGTAGTCAAATCGTTTGGCTTCATCAAGAGTGATCATGATTCTTGTTTGTACAAGAAGTTTAGTGGGAACAAAGTAAATTTTCTAATCTTATATGTGGATGACATATTACTGATTGGAAATGATGTCCAGATGTTGCAAGAAACCAAGGAATCATTGGAAAGGAGTTTCTCAATTAAAGACTTGGGTGAGGCAACATACATCCTCTGAATCCGGATCTATAGAGATAGATCAAGGAGGCTCATTGGATTGAGTCACAGTACTTATTTGGACAAAGTGTTGAAGAAGTTCAACATGGAATCGTCTAAGAAGGGGTTCTTACCGATGTCCCATGGTGTAAAACTTAGCAAGACTCAGTGTCCTTCGACAACTGATGAGCAAAGTCGGATGAGTGCGATTCCATATGCTTCTGCAGTCGGATCCATCATGTATGCCATGATTTGTACTAGGCCGGATGTTTCCTATGCTCTAAGTGTTGTGAGCAGATACCAGGCTGATCCTGGAGAGATCCACTGGACAGCGGCTAAAAATATCCTAAAGTACTTGAGAAGGACTAAGGATATGTTCTTGGTTTATGGTGGTGAAGATGAACTAAGTGTAAAGGGTTACACGGATGCGAGTTATCTTACCGACTCTGATGATTCTCATTCGCAATCCGGATACATGTTTATTATAAACGGAGGTGCTGTGAGCTGGAAGAGTTCCAAGCAAGAGACTGTGTCTGCGTCTACAACAGAGGCTAAGTATATTGTCGCCTCAGAGGCAGCAAAGGAAGCTGTTTGGATGAGGAATTTCCTCATGGATCTTGGTGTGGTTCAGGGATCGTCCAATCCGTTGGATGTGTATTGTGACAACAATGGTGCTATTGCACAAGCCAAGGAACCTAGACAGCACCAGAAGAACAAGCATATACTCATGTGGTACCACCTGATTCGCCAGTTCGTGGATCAGGGTGATATCAAGTTATGCAAGGTACACATGGATGCAAATATTACGGATCCGTTGACAAAGCCGTTACCACAGTCGAAGCATGAGGCGCACCTGAGAGCCATGGGCATTAGATGCTTAGAAATGTGATGTCGGAAGATTGACTCTAGTGCAAGTGGGAGACTGTTGGGAATATGCCCTAGAGGCAATCATGTATGATGATATTTCCCATTGTATTCATAAAGATATTAAGTAGTCCTTGTATAAACATCTAATGTGTATCATTGAATATGTGATTCGGTTGTGGAACTATGCATTCATGTTGTTTGTACTAAATATCCTTGGTCATTGAGGTTGTGCTGGACACACAACTTAGACCAATGTGAAAGTTGGCTTGATGACTCGGTTCCACTTGTCATGGGCATGGAGATGCTATTCCAACTTACACAGATTCGACTAAAGAGTTTAGCGAGTCGGATTGACCCATATTGAGGTACAACGAACTAGCTGTCATTTCTATATCTCAATCAATGTAATCCTTAGACCTGAGGTTGTTGCATAGTCCGAGTTGAGGATCACCAACTTAGGTTCTGTCAAACGCTGATCCGTAACTAGGCAGTTATAAAGGCAGATTTCGGGTCGACTGAGAATCAAGCTGTGTGATGTGAATAACCAAGATGGGATTTTTCCCCTCCACTTGGAGAGATATTCTCTGGGTCCTCTTGTGAGATATGATTCGGAAAGCATGGCCATGCATGTCTCGGTTAAGTGTTAACTGAGGCGATCGACTAAGAGTTATTCGGGTGAATCACTTATCTCGGATCGAGAAGAAGTTGGACTATTTAAGGGATGACAATTATTCGCCTATAGTCTGACAAGGTATATCTTGAGGCAAAAGGGACTCGAACATAAGTCGCATTGGAAAGGCAAGTCGTCATGACTCTTTGGTACTTGGGAGTCGGCTTTAGTGAATGGGTCGCGCGAGCATAGCCCATGGTCCCTCCCTATATATAGTGGAGCACCGTAACCCAGAAAGGTTAATCGTTGTTCGGTTAGGTCATTCCATGTGTTGGAAACCCTAGCTCCACAGCAGTCCTGCCGCTATAACGAACCTAGCAGTTCGGCGCCGGCGCTCCTCCTTGTACGTGTGGATACCAGTAGAGGTGTTGTACGATCAGCACCAGGACGATCGGATCATGAGGACTGCATTGCATCAACTGACGCGCTTCATCAGTAATCCGCAACTGCGCGTCTAGTGGTAAACCTCGTGGCCTTCTACCTCAGCTAGATCTTGGGATCACCACGTTAGAGGGAAAATTTTTGGTTTATCTCCGCGTGGCCCAACATATTCATAATCCTCACATTTTATGATTCAAAAATATATATTATACTTAATTTTGGTATTATATATTTAAAACAATATTTAAATAAATTATATCAAAAGTGGTCAAATGTTATTAGTTTGAATAGGTTGAATTAGTTTTCAATAGATTTGAGTTTGCAGATGGATTCATATGTAAAATCTAACACTTTTCATGTTAAAATTTTACCCAAATTCGAATCTATTTTGAAGTTTTGAATTGATTTGTATTTAAATAGAATATAAATCATTTTGAAATTAAATCTAGATGGGTTGGGCTTTTTCTTACACGGGGAAAGTAAACCCACGGTGACTAGCGATGGGGTCAGGAGCATGAGGTTTTTAATTTGTGGTCCAAAAGTTCAGAGTTGTGTGTAATCTCGTGGAGGGGTTGTAGCAGCTTCATCAATTGTCGAGAGGGGCCAAATGGGGGGGCTAAATACAAATCTAACAGACAAACGATCATTTGAACCAGTCAAAAAGCGGTTGAACTCAAATCCCACCGTTATTCCCCGTTATCCTTTGTGGTCGTGGACTGGTTTACTCCTGCAAGGACTAGATCTTCTTCTCTGCTTTGCTCTTCTCCCCTATTATTCCCCTCTCCATTATCTTGCTTAGCTCTGGCTAATGGTCTCTAGATTGGACCTCGTCGTTGCTCTCCTTGGATCCCTGCCATGGCCTATGAACCTCCCACGCCCTTAATCGAAGCTTGCCATCATTGCACTCGCCTCGTTTTCCTAGTTGGTGTGTCGGAGCTTCGCGTCCCCAGCCTAACCTCTTGCCAGTTCCTAGACCTTCTCGCACAGTGGAGTGCGTCCGGTTGGGCAATCCAAACCGACGACCGGCCTCGGGCTGTTGCGTGCTGTCATGCACCCCAGACATGGTAGCCCTAGCAGAGGAGTTCGACAACAATCCTCTCATGGCCATCGTGCTAGGCACACATCCCACCGGATCACCGGCAGACTTGTTGTCAGCTATCAGGTCTTGTTTTGGGATTAGACGAGAAGTGGTCAATATTGAGGTATGCGTGCCGCCATTCGATTTCTTTGTCCGATTCACCCATAGCTTAGATAGTGAGCGCGTTTTACATTCATCCCGTTCTTTCGAGTGTTGTGGGGAGAAAATGAGCTTCATGCGTTGGAATCACGCCTATGGGTGGGACGATCGCTTGGGGCATCTTTGTTTCTTCTCTAAACTTGGCTTTGACGGCCTCCCTTTGGATGGTTGGGAACCGGACTCCCTCAAGCAGGTCATCGGTAGCCTTGGCGACAAACTGGTGGAGATTGTGCCACCGAGCGACAGATGGATCATCGAGGTAAAGGCGTGGTTGAAAGGTCCAGACACCATTCCTAAGATGTATGAGGTAGAGATTCCAAGTAGGGAAATACAATACTTTTGCTGGAAGCACACGGTGATCATCCACGCACAGGAGGTTTTGGAATCGGTACATGGCATTCAGCACCCCGACGAGGTGGCTAGAACTCATCCTCATTGCCTGAATTGTTGGCCTGGAAGGATCGATGGCACAAGACCACCACCGTTCCGTGACGGAGCACACAGTTTCGGTGGGGGACTAGAAGTGGACAAGATAGTGGTTCTGATTTACCTCGAGTGAAGACAGACGTTTAGTGAATCTGAAAGATTGTTGACTTGAGAGTCGATCATGTATTACGCCTTATGTAATAGTTTGAACTGCTGTAGTATGTGTGGCTACTGAATTTTTAATGTGTGGCTACTGAATTTGAAGTATATGTGGCTAATTTTTTGTAGTATGTGTGGCTAATGAATTTGTGTGACTAACCAATGTTAGCCTCCTAAAAAGAGGGTGGGATAGCAATCATCAATGTCATCATTGTCGGGAAAATGTTACTAGCGAGTGATCCAAAAGACAAGAAATGTTGCTGGTTTGTATGCCTTGAAATTTTTTTACATAGATTTGTTCGATTTGGTGCGTGATTCTATATTCAACTTGCATGAATAAACCACCCAAGATCAGTTCATAAAATGTAGTATGAATCTTGTTTGCCTCGCATAAGTATGGAAGTAAACTGAATTCACAGTTTTAAGTTGTTTGAGGATTGTAATTCGCAGTCGTAAGTTGTTTGAGGATTGTTACAAACCAAGAATGTATCATTATTACTACACCTACATAGAAAAATAGTGAAATTAAAAGAGGTACAACACATGATCTTTTTGAAACATAGAACATCCATTGTATTATAGGCACACCATACAACTTGCACTTGCATAATTCACAGTAAGAGAATACAACAGGAGCAGACCCACCTAATCCATCAATCTGACGGGTAGCCATCGTAGTAATCATAGTGGCTGGTACCATATTCGCCATAAGGTGGCAACATCTCTAGCTCAGAAAAAATAGAGATTCTACAATACTCCGCCAGCAATCGATCGAGTTTGAAAGGACAGTCATTGATCCATAATTCTCCTACTCCATACACATTGATAACCCTTGACTCATCTTCCTATGCAAGAGCCTCAAACTTGTAAGATCTAATCTCGGATAGGTCCTGATAGCAGATGTTGCCGGACTACACTGTGGGTACCTTGGCATTATCAATGCTGATGCACAGATTGTCAGCAATGCAGAGAGCACGACTGCCGATGCCTCTGACAGGCTGATGTACTCGGTTCTATGTATCAACCCGGTAAACAACGGGTCTGCTGCCGTAGACCGGTCCACTCACAACAAACAACAACTCCCCGTCGGACTCGGCGAGGTAAAAACGATTCTCTGTGTACCAGCAGCCCAGAACAGGGTATACAACGGTGGAATGCATCTTCATGTTCCATGTAGAGCACTGCATCTAGACATCTCCATGAGCAGCAACACACATAGTCGAGAGGACAGACCCGTATTTTTCTGTGACAAAAACATCACCAGCAAAATAACTCATGTTATAGAGTTCTGCAAAGTCATTCGACATGTGCCACCCTTCACCAAAGACCGGGTGACTTCCTTGCTCCGTGCCCTCATTCGCCCACCGAATGATGGTGTTCTGATGGTTTGATGTAAACACCATCAATGATGGGAACATTGTCATAGCGATAGAAGCCACCTGATCGGTCGGTATCTCCACCCTCGGGCGCTTGAAAGTGCCCGAGAAGGGGTTGTATAACCGTGTCTTGTCCGGCTGCACCCTCTGTCCAAGCACAAGGAGGCCGCTGGTTGTGCTACCGACATAAAATTACCTTCCAGAGACAGAGAGAGAGAGAGAGAGAGAGAGAGAGAGGAGAAACAGAGATTCAGTCAAGGTAAATAGATAGAGATTGAAGAAGATAGAGATTCAGTCAAGGTAAACAAACAGAGATTCAATGAAGAAACATAACTTGAAAAACATATTGTATAGGAAGTGAATGCAAAAAAAGAGCGCACATATACATATGAATAGCAAGAAAGCACCTGCGAATAACCCGACTAATCTTCTTCTCAAGGTAGCGGCATGTTCTCACATTCAGCAACGTGATGGCGGCATCATCTACCGGATACTCCTCCAACAACTAGTGCTCTAGAACAATCCAGTTGGCTGGCATAAAGTGCTCCTCTGTGAAGCCGTGCCAGGGGCTTCAGACTACCCTGAAGTAGGCAGAGTAGTCGAATTCGTCCATTGAAAGGAAGATGTCACCTATCATCTACATGACTCCCTCAGGGAGATTATCCCACGATGAATCCTACTTCTTGTTTTCGTCCATGGATGATGGTGTTCGTGTGGTCTCGGTTCTGTCGAATGCAGACAAAGCAGTTCTCGTCGAATGGCATACGAAGCGGTTCCCGTCGAATGGCAGAGGAAGCGGTTCTAGAGGAAAACATTTAAAGAAGGCATGGGAATGCCAAGGGAAGCATGTGGAAACGAGACGAGCGCGTGCACATAACAACCGCAAGCGCCCCACCGTTTCAAATTCTATGAGACCAAATCTCCCCCCCCCCCCCGGGGAGTACCATTTTTATATTATTATCAGTCGAGCGGCAAAATCACACACCTACCTTGTAGCTTTTCGTGCCCCTCCATTTCAAAACTTTTGACTTTAAAATTACCGTCTTGTAGCATTACATTAATTTTTAAACTGATTATCAATAAACAATAATCGTGGATTTTTAACTGTTCAACGACCAAAATTATGACCGTGACATGAAGTTGGTGAGGCTCACCTCCCTTGTATTCCCATATCAAACAACACGACACGTGAGTCTTGTTCTCCTCTGGCGCACTCCAAAATCATGACTTTGCCATCAAGTGCTGGGAGCAGAGATAGCGTACCGTCCAATCAGCATCGCCTCGTCTTTGTCAGTGACGCCTAATGCTCGCGTCATCTATGTTAGGGTCTTTTATCCTCTCCTCGGTCTCGCTCAGCCGCCACATTTCATCTCCAACAATGGCACCTTCATCCACATGGTCCTACCAGAGCTGCAGCAATGGCCGCGGTGGTTCCGCGGTGGTGCCGCCGGATTATCCGGAGGTGGCCCTGGCCAAGAAGCCATCGGTGACTTTGGTGCCGGTGGCTAACACACTTATAATTTTGCCATTCTATCCAAAGAGGTCATTAAGCTACCATACATAGATTAAATTTAGGCTCAAGTGACCCTAATCAACTATGCCGATCCCGCTGTCTTCGTCGTGCACGACGTCCTCCGCCTCTTTCGAGTCTGAATCGATGAGGACGAGCCCGGAGGCATTCCTCTTAATGAGTTATGCATGGCGCGTCGCAATGATAACGGTGGAGGGTGTACGCCTAGGCAATTCCCAGAAGCGTTGCCTCCCTTCGGGGTTGTGCAGATCTGGGTGGATCTCCTGACGGTGAGCTCTACAAAGCCAAAGAAACGCCTCCCATTCCTTCTTGAAGCGCCTTGGCCAATACATGTTGGTGCATGCATATTGGTCCATTGCCCTGTTACGCTTCGGCAGATGGCGGCGGCGCTCCTCAATTTGGCTCGACAGTGCGATGTCGCGCAAGATCGGCATTATAGGCACCCCGGCGTAGCTCAGATCATAGTCGGCCGGTGGCCTCACTAGCGGCGGCGCGAGTATGTTGTAGTGGACAAACATCTCGGCCTCGTGCAAGCTGAGACGAGGCCTCTCCATGGAGAGGAGTCGTTTCTTTAGGTAGGATTCGACGCTTGTGCTGACGCGAGTTGTGGGGAAAGAACGGGGTTTGAGCTTCGGACACACGGTCGTGGTTATAAATTCAAGGAGGTAGGCCCACTCGTGGTTGTCAGGGCCAATAGGGATGCAGAAATGACTACTCGTGGATCGCTCTTTCAAAGGACGATCCTTATCATCCATTCTCCCCAATCCAATGGTGCCTAACAATTTGGACGCAGAATCAACCTGGCCCCACGGGGGGCTTCTAGAAGACCCTAACAATAGGCATAGTTCCTGCAAGGTTAACGAGCTAGTTAACGTGGTTTATCCTGGGTTTGACCATATTTCAAAAAATCATTAGTCTTTAACAATGTTGCATCTCCTTTGGGTTTAAAATTTTCCTCGGGCCCCTAGTGACAAGGGTTGATTTCGTCAATGCACATTGTTATGGACATGGGTTTTGGACAAGATGGGGATGTTGGAAGTCATGGAATGTTTAACAAACAAGCAACATGGGACACAAGATTTACCCAGGTTCAGGCCCCCAAAGAGAAAACCCTACTCCTGCTTGTCTGCTCTTGATTACGGCGGGACCGAAAATTACAGGGGTGCGCAGATGCAATCTGGCGTGAGGTGTGTATGCGATGGTGGAAGAGATCCTTCTTGCCGTACCCTCCTGGCCTTTATATAGATAGGCAGGTCCCGGGCTTAGTTCGAGTCAGTTACAAATTAGGGTTGGTACCCTTTGAAATTCTATCTAATCTAGACTTGTCCTCCAAGGAGTCGAAAATGTCATGGGATTGGGCCACCTGAAGTCTTCATGGGCCTCGTGTCTTGACGTTGGCCTTCCTTGAACTGGACCAGGTATACCAATGTCGTGTACCCGTGGGGTATATCCATGTCAGTATCCCCCGAGTGTTCAGTCGAATCGTAGATTCGGCTGGAGACTCTTCAATCTTTCGGGTGCTATGTAGTTGAACCTGCTATTTCAAGGAGAAATGTTTAGTTCATAGGGATTGTTGATGCGTGTGCATGGCTCACCCAACGGATCAGGGCTAGTTAACTTTCATAGGACAAAACAAAACGATCTTCATCAAACTCGAGTCCCCGGGCTAAAATACAGAATAACTACGGGTGTGATTTGATTCAGGCCTTGTGGACTAACAGGAGTCGAATCCTAGTGATTTTCAAGTGATGTACCCAACGCGTCCGTCAGGACTTTCATCGTTCCTATTGACACGGGAGTTTACTGGCAGAGTGCAGTCAGGTGCATTACTAGGCCGTCAGATGATATTTGTAGGGATTATCTTTGCATCATAGACACAGCATTCGAAATTTGATCACCGCGGAGGTGTTTCAGGTGGCCAAGGGGTCTGCTTCTCACTTAGCGTTGGTTTGAGCAAAGTTGCCAAAAAGTTTTTTGTCGTATTTGATCCAAAGGATCACAGTCAAAGAATTCATAGGGTGTGCGGCCAGCGCTCCCTATGGGAGTAGCCCCCGAGTGTCTGTTCGAGTCGTAGACACGAGCCGATACTTTAATTCAGTCATTTGCAATATAGGTTTGAAGGACACAATTTTTTGGATGCTCAGCCGACGCTCCCTATGGAAGTAGCCCCTGAGTCCGTAGTGGAGTCGCAGACTCGACGTAGGACTCGAAGATAGTTAAGAGGTGTATCTTAGTAATTTCTCAGGTGCGCGGCCAGCGCTCCTGAGAGGAGTAGCCCCGAGTAATTTCTCGAATCATAGATTCGAGTAAGTACTTGATTGATCAGCCAAAAACCTTGAGCCGTTGCTGGATTTGCCGTCATGACGTCAGTGCTGACGATTGGTGATCTCAAACATCTGCGGTAGTAGAGATGATGCGACAAGACGATCGTGGGTCCCACCTCCTGACTTGAAGTTGACTAGACACGCGCAGACGTGGCGAAAATTATGGTGTCTCCTCGGTTTCCGTGTGTAGTGGACAGCGTGCTGGCGACTGTTCCGTGTAGTGCTGACACGTGTATGGTTAGATATGTGGTGCGTGCTAGGGCTTCTGAATCAATGGCTCGTGTGCATCGTCTTCTTCCTTTTATACCATAGGTAAACATTGATTTTATTTTACCCTTCGTCATTTGCTCATCTCCGTTGCCTCCATTCTCACGAGCTTCGCTGCCCTTTGTTGCGCGCTGGACATTCTCCATACTTTCCCTTCCTCCTTCTTGCGCTCGCACCGCCATACTCGCCGCTATAAGATGGGCAAGCCAAAGAAGATAACCGCCATGGCTGGTTTGAACGCCACCAGCAGCGGCAAGAAGGTCGCCACGACAGCCCGTGCCACTGACGGCGGGTGGAAGCACACAGAGATGCGCGATGGGGATCTGCGCAAGCTGCGCGATGCTGGGTTGATCCCCAAGAACAAGGAGCACGCCATCCTTCCCGGCAACGAGGTAATCCCACACCCACCCGAAGGGTTCGGGTGATATTTTACGCCTTTGTCATCAGCGGTCTTTCTCTTCATGTCCACGAATTTATTCGTGGAATCCACTTTTTCTATGAGATTTAATTGCATCATTTGTCTCCCAACTATCTTCTCCACATCGCCTACTTCATCACTCTTTGCGAGTGCTGGCTCGGTATTGAGCCGCACGTTGGCCTATTCCGGAAACTCTATTCCGTGAAGAGGCAGTCCAGCACCAACGGAGTCTATCCGCTCGGCGGCTATATTATCTCCATTCGATGTTCTATTCTTTTCTTCTCCTTTTCCATGTGCGAGTCCATCCAGTATTGGCGGATGAAGTGGTTCTACATCCGCGATGCCAAATTGGACGGACAAGAATATGGTCTCGCCCCTTTCGACTCTGCGCAGAAGATCGTCCCAAAGAGGTCATGGAAGAACCATGTCTTGGAGGGTGAGACGGCACAGGTGGAGGAGCTCTACTGTGGCGTGGAGGCACTCCAACTGGTGTCCATCAAGGAGGTCAATGGCGTGGACATCATCCGCACCTTCCTCAAGCGTCTGGTGCAACCGCTCCAAGCGAGGGTGCACCCGATGTTTCTATATGCTGGTCGCCACGACTCGACGAGAGTTTCACCTGAGGAGTTGTCTTCGGGCGACCTTGATAGAGCGCTTCAGCCCCTGCAGAAGTACAAGGCCGACGGGGACATCCCGGGGAAATCCTTGACCTCCCCGTTATGTGCCAAAAATGTGGTTCCGCAGGTGGAAAACTTGTAGTTTGTGTGTTGTGCTTTTTCGAGTGTTTTTGCAGCGTGTAGTGTCACTAATCTTCTGTCTTTGGTTTGCAGGACCTCAAGGTAACTAGGATGATGTCCCCTCTACCTGAGAAATATCCAGTTGCACAGGATAACGAGGTTGTGGATTCTGAATTCGAGCTTCCTCCAGCGCAATATCCTACCACGGACGCCCTCGATCCGAGCGAAGGGCGGACCCGAAAGCGCACCCGCAGGGAGTATTCGGATACGTCTACCCTGCCAACTACAAGGGGTCCGTCGTTCCTCGAGCAGCACGGCGTGGTAGAAGGTGCATCATCTGCACCTTACCCCGCCGTGCCAATTCGGGCGGTGGCTCCATAGCCGCCAGCCAAGAAGAAGAAGAAGATGGAGAAGGAGAAGGCAGCTCCTGTCTTCAATTTATCGGACATCGAGTCGTGAGTCATTGCGCTTGAGTCCTTTTTCTATTTTTCATCTGAGTAGTGTGAGTTGTTGCGGATATAATCTTTGTTTGCAGCAATCCTTCGGAGGAGTCCCTTGATGGGGACACTCAGGATGTTATGGCGGAGTCGAAGCCGATGGATTCTATCCCCCAGGTGGTGGCCGACTCTGAGGACTATGACCCGAACTCCTCCAGGCGAGAAACTCGGGCAGTAATAGCTGAGAAGGCAGCATGTAGACCTTTGGAGTCCATGCCTGAACACATAAGTACTATCTTGTTTACTCCGTGGGGGGATCCCCCGAGCCATTTTTTGTATGACCCGTTGATCTTTTGCTTTTTCGGGGGAAGCCCCCGAGCCCTTTGCTCATCGACTCTTGTTTCTATTTATTCTGTAGCCCTTTGTGCACAGCACCAAACTTCTCATCCAGCAGCATCTAGCGCTGGAGGCTAAGGTGAAGTAGCTTCAAGGTGCGTAGTTTTATTTTTGGGTGTCGTTCTAGTTTGTCAGGTGTGTTTTTGTATTCATCTGTAACTTCTTGATGATGTAGATGATAACAATGCTACCCTCCGAAGACTAGATGCTCTCGAAAAGAGCCTCGGCCGAGCGGAGAAGAAGGCCACAGATGATGCGGAGGCCGAGGAGCGTCTATAGAAGGAGGCTGCGGATCGCAAGCAGTAGCTCGTGGCCATTGCGGCCACTCGGGAGAGGGAGATGGCCGACAAGCTCATGGCTGCTGCCGAGGATATTTCTAGTAACTTCTGGTTTTTGAGTGCACTTTATCCTTCCTGATTCGAGTGTTTTTTCCTCCTTTTCAGATCCTTTAGGCATCACGTTTCATCGTGGTGCGCTGAAGCATGGAGATGCTTTGGATGATGCAACCGCTGCGATCGAGGATCGCTGCGCCACTGCAGCTGGCTCCTTGGAGATAGCCAAGAAGGTGCTCGCGCGCTTATACAAGGAGGTCGTCACTAAGGGCGTTGCCCTTGACGATGTCGTCACCCTTACTGATGCTCTGTCCGAGGAAGCTTCGGCGGAGTACAAGCGCAAGAAGAAGGGCATCGACGCTTCCATGGGGTTGGCCATGGCGATGGCATCTGGAGCCGAACTGGACCTATCTTAGGTCACATCCAGGATGCCAACAGCGGCGGATGGATCAGAGGTACCTTTAGCCCTCTTTGCTTCTCGCTGTAAGTGTTATGGGCCTAAGCTCATCGACCTCCTGGCTGAATATGCGGCGAAGTAGCAGCATGAGGCCAATGGCAGGCAGTCAGGCTCTGAGACTGCTCCGGATGTGGGTGCTTGGGCCTATGTATTGTACCTAGTATAGCTTCTTATTTTGCTTCTTGTTGTAACATCTTGCTGATGAACAAGTCCAATTATGCCACAAGGTAGCTTTATTTATATACGTATATAAGTTTTTCTTAGAGCTGCTGCCAGAAATGCTTGTGATGTTCATGCTTGCTTATTTGCCTTGCGGGTCCTTCGGGTGATTTTCCGGTTGTCACTCCGGCAGCTCCAGAGCCGCGACCATCTTTGGATGATGCGTCGCAATTGGCTTTTATGCACGATTGTGTCCGCAGTTTGGAGAAGGACATCCTTAGCATTCGAGGCCACGCGGATGTGTGGAAGTCCAAGGTTCAGCGAGCCACGGCCAGGGAGGAGTTCATGCTTGGGGAGTTGCGGTAGATGGGTGAGCAACTTCAATGTAAGTCTTTGTGAACCGATGTTATTTTGGGTGTACCCTATTTGTATGCCATCTCATTCCGTGCTTGGTGCAGATGTGAATCTTGTTCCGAGGGAAGAGGAGGAGCGCGTCGTGATTCGGATGAACTGCCTGACACAACAGGACCTGGAGGCTGGTGGTTTCTTCTGGATGGACCGTGATCGGGCCATCGTCCTTGCGATGGTGCAAGATCGCGTACACCAGGTTCTTCGGGTGCTGAGGCAGGCGAGGTCTTCTCTTGCGGCCATTTGGTCCGTCATGTTCCCCTTGGATGCTGCGCCTTCCACTTTTTGGGGTCTCCTTGCGAAATTTCAGAATGTGGGCCACGTCAAAGAGAGTTGGTGCGGCATCAGCTGATTGCTGGGGTAAAGGCTGCATTGTCTCTTGTTCAGTTGCATCGCCATGATGTCAATCTTGCGGAGGTGGCGACTAGGCCGCCTGTAGCATCCCAATTGTCTAACATTTGTAATGCTACTTGATCTAGTAATATAATGGCCACTTCCTACACATAATTGTTGCATCATCTTCATATCATGCTCATGTCATCATGCCACCTTGCATTTGAGCATCATACAAAAACCCTTGTGTTTTGGTTCTTATCTCATATGCATCATTATTTGTGTTTTGCCTCTTGATATTGTATTTGGTTCTTGATATATTGTTGAAATGCCCAAGTTGAGTTGGGGGCATATCTTTTATTCCATTCCACCACCTTTTTATTTGTCACCACCTTACACTTCCACCATACCATAACCTATGAGTTTGTAATTTTCTTTGCATTTTATTTCTAGCTCATGTGGGTTGGATGGATCCAATTCTAAATCCTTTTGCTTGGCTTGTTCCATATTTCTGGAATGCATATGTATGAATGCCCTGAATAATTGTTTTGTTTTCACAAGATTGAAACATGGCATTTAATGCTTATGCATGGCCCATGCAAGCTTGCACCAATCTCTTAGGGAGTGCATTAAATGTAATGCATGTCCCATGCAACCATCACCAACTTTGGTCATCTTTGGATTTATTTGAAGTTTGAGTGGTTCATCTCTATCTCTATCCTTTCTTTTAGGCTTGATATATTTTGATCTTGCTTAAACCTCATTCCCATCTCTATCTACCCCATCACCACCTTTGCTTCTTTTCTCTCTTTTGGCTATCTTGCTTGAGCTTGTGGATCTTGCTTGTCTTGTCCAAACACTCAATCTCACCCCTCATCTCTTCCTCTCTCTAAACCCTTCTCCACTCCTAAACCCTAAACCTAATCACCTACCCCTAACATCATCTTCCATGTCACCCCTAAACTAAACTAAAACCCTACCCCCTCTTTAAACCATCCCCCATCCATGCATGACCATGTGGGCATGCCCAAACCCTAAACCTCCCCTCTCTCTTTTCATCTCAAAACCCTAGCCACCCTTCCCCTAGGCCGAGCCCACTTGTCCTTCTCCTCTCTCTCTCTCACCGTCTGCCCCACCTAGCTACCCAACCCTAAACCCTAACCCGACCCTAGCTAGCCGAGCCTAGCTCCACCCTCTCTCCTCCCTCTCTCTTTCTCTCTATGCCCTAAGGGCCCCCCCAGCCGCGCCCGCCCCTGCCCCCTTGCTCCCCCGACGCCCCCACCTGGCAGCCCCTCCGCCCATGCTGCCCCCCATGAGCACGTGAGGAAGGTGGCAAAGGTGGCACGCCACCTTCCCTCCCCACGCCAACCACCTCACCCCCGTCCTTATCTACCCCCTCCCAACCCTCTGGCCTCTCCCAGATCTCCCCAGGGCCCTGCCCTCTTCCCTCTCTCTCCCTCGCCACCGTCCACCCACCGACGACGTCCACCGTCGGCCTCCACCTCCCCTAGTCACACCAGCCGGTGGCGTGGCGTTTAGGGTTGTCGAGGAAGACCACGAGGGTCCCCTGCTTCGCCCTGGACACACCAACGCGGAGGAGAAGGCCTAGGAGCGCTGGACACCGACGCGAGCCGACGCAAACCCTAGCTTCGCCGGCGCCAGCCTCGCCGACGATCGTGACCGCCTCGAGTCGATCCACCTACACCAACGCCCTCACGGTGAGCCCACAAACCCCCTAGACATGCCCCTGCCCTGCTTCGTTTCCTGTCGGCGACGAGCGTTCCGTCGAGCACACTCTGTGCACCGGCGCCGCGCGCGTCCGCTCGCTCCCGCGCCATCTAGGGCTTTATCTAGTCCGCGCCCGCCCTCCAGACACCAACCTCACACTAGCGCAGTGGCTCTGCCCCTCTGCGCACGCGCCCACGTCGCGGGTTCGACGCCCCGCCTCGCCACGCCGTGCAACGCGCGCGCCAGATGCAGAGCAAGGAGAAAAACAGTACCGCGTGGTACTTTTCCCTAAAACCCCCCCACCTTTTTCGTTTGCGCAGCCCGCGATACCTGGAGACCCACCTGTCTGTGCCTCTGCCTTTTTGCAAAAAGGCTCCCGGCGTTCGCAATCCTCAACCCGCAGTCCCCCCCCCCCCGGAGCCACGTGGTCGGCCGCAGATCGCCTCGGCAAGTGGCTCATGCAGCCGGTCCCACCTGTCTGTCTCTAAGGCTAGGGCAGGCGGCGGTGTAAAGCACTCTCCTGCGCGCGTGTGTCCCAGTCAGCTGAGAGGCCCACCGGTCGGCGTCAGGGGCTAAGCTAGTCTGGGTATAAAAAGTTTTTCCGCTTTTCTGTTAGATCCAAATCTTTTCCAAATTTAATCCAAATTCAAAATTAAATCTGTTTTCAAATAACTTTAAAATTATAAATCCAAATTTAACAAATAATATATGTTTTTGAATCAGAAAAATGTGAGGATTTCAAATATGCCATCCAAAATATATTTTGGACACTTTAAATTTCAAGCTGAATTAAATTACAACAAAATGCCCCTTGACTTAAATAATTAATAACTTTTGTTTTATAACTCCAAATTTGGCAAATGATATGTCTAAAATGATCAGCTCGACGAGACCTTTCTGTTTATGCTATCCATGACTTAAATTGCAGCATGCATCATATAAATATATAGTATACAGCAACTAATATGACAATAAATTGGGGCCAAAACTCAATGAAATGACTTGTTCTGGTATTCCACACCTCACCCATGCCATGCTACTTTATTGCCATGCAACTTGTGAATCATTCATCATGGCATGATTGTTTTCTTGACGCATTTATTCCTATTCTTGTGCACTTTATTTATGTTGGCCCTTGTTTGTTTGGTTCTTCTTCGAATAGACACTGAGCAGGGGATATATCAAGAGAACCAGGAGCACTACCCAGATCCGTCTCTCGCTTCAACTGAGTTGTCAGGCAAGCACTACCACATGCTTGCATACATACAGTACCTATTGCCTCTATCTTATTCTTGCATCATTGAGTGGCGATTGCATTAAACTGAATCCCAAGTATTGCATAGCCTTTACTTTTAAACCTCACCAAGCTTGTTTCCTCCATCCCATGAGCCATTACTACAGGAGTTGTTTGAGCCATGCGAGTCGTAGAACAGCATGTGTAGGGTATGTGAGTGTCTGATGGATAACGAGGTACCTAAACAACTTAAACTGAGTAGTAATGGGATAACTAATGAAAGTGGCACCGGTGAGCAATATCTGCTATTTGGTTTTTTCCTGCTCACTTGTGTCCCGTAGGACCCCGAGTACTTGATTCCTGTTCCTTGATTATTCGCGCTATCCACATCCGGGAGGCTTATGGGACCCCCCTGAGCCAGAGCTTGATTCAGTCTTATTTTCTTGGGGCCACAAACTAGTTTGAGGTTTTATTTACGATCCTGTACTTATGCCATGCTTTACTGCTTTATTTAAATTGTGCGATGGATAGCACCTGTACTGTTTAGGTAAGCGGAGTGTTTTCGCGGTATCGACAAGCCCAGTTTTGGGTTCCCGATCGTTTGACCCGGGCGCAAACCTTGAGTCCGTCTCAAGTCGCTAACCGTTATAGTAGCTTAATGGGGTGGCCCCCTGAAATATTTCTGAATCCTGTGATTGCTTTGTCGTGAAGGCCTCGTTGGGTTTTGATTTGGTTTTTCCGAGGTTGATCGAGTGTGTGTTGTTATTTGTGCACCCCTGCAGGGTAAAACTTTCTGAAAGCCGTGTCCACGGTTATGGACGACTTGGAGCACAGTTTCTCGATCATAGACAAGCATAACTAAAGTACCGCTTTTAATTTGACTAAGTAATTGCCTAGTAAATAGTGCAACACTCATGGAATGGTTAATAAAATTGCCAACGGATGGGGAGGTTGTTCGTCCGCTTCCTCGTTGGTAAGCGAGGAGGAGGATGGATCTGTGGCTATTGCTGTTATAACTGTTGTCATTAACTCACGGACATCCGTCTATCTTTGGTTAGGCGGATGGTTAGCGAGTATCTATAGAACTGTTAGGGTTTATCTTTTGCTGCAACTGCGTCACCCCAGGTTGTGTCCCCTTTAGAGGCATAAAGACTTGATGAGTACCCCTAGGGTCTCACACGATAAATTATTGGTTCAGATGAACAGGTACACTCGCAAGATGGATACTGGGTGGAGGAGGCTGATGATGTGGGCAACGATCATTCGGTGTAGAGATTCCGGGAACGGGGATCCGTGAGATCTGTGGGCGGGATGTGCTTATTTCTGGGGCATCTTATGCCGATTTGCTTCTTATCCGTACTCGGATCTTGTTTGCCGCTTCCGCCTGATACTCTGATGTGTGATGTATGAGGAAATATCCTAAACTATTATATCTATCTAGGACATATGAATCTTGCCGTATGGCGTTGCTATATTTCCTTTCTTTTTAGACGGAATGGCTCTGATGTACTATTGTATGGTGGCTTGCATACATACTCATTTGTGTATGTAGTTGATCCCTTCGCCTGCCGATTACGCCGCCCGTACTTGTCCCGATGATTGGAAATGTTTGGGACGGCCGAAAGGTCTACCCGTGAGTGGTATTTGGGCCCCACCGTACTATTTCAACCATTTCCGCTCATCCAGGCTTGTATCTAGGAGCGTAATTCACCGAGGTAGTTACAATTGGTATCAGAGCCATCCCGCCCTTCAGGGTCTCAGCCAAATGGTCGTTGTCAGTCTAGCAAGTATTTTTGGTAGTTATGTATACTAGGGAAAAACAAAACGCGAGAGTAGGACTGCTTCCACTTTTCTTCTTACCCACCCACCCACCCTTTTCTGGTAAGGAAGTGTAACATTTTCAATCCTCTTCTTAAAATTCAAACTAGGATTCACGTGTTCTGTGTTTCCGTAGTACCATAGGTTGTGTGTGTGTGTGTAATTCCTTGTCTATCTATTGCATCCAAGTTGTTATCTAATCGGCCTTTTGGTTATCAACTGTTGGTACATTCCATACCGACAGGCTTTTGCAAACCGACGCGATCTGTCTTACTCTTTGTTATCCGACGTTATCTTGTTGGGGTGTTCATTTCCGTAGTTACCAATCTTTAGGATCAACGTGAGAAGAAGGGGTTAGGATATGTGTTCCACTTATTCATGTGCAGAGTAATGATTTGAGTGCGGGATGGAGTCGCGACCATACCACTACTCTTATCATTCGCTTTTGCATATTGAATTGGTAGAGTCACTAATCTTGATTCGTTAAGTGATTTTGCGCATCTATTGGTATTTTAATGCCGAAATTTGTGGAAAAATTTTCTTTGATATATCTGTGTACCACACTCCTTTTCAGTCGTGTGCGATATGCTTAATATCTTCTAGGTGCTTTGAACTTTGTTGATATTTTAATATCATCTTAGTAAATTGTATCCTTTAATCTTGGTTAATTCCATCTTGGTACTATTTTGGATTATTATTATTCTCCATTATAGTAATCGACTTGTGTTTATATCAATCACAGGATGGCTCCACGCCTGCTCGATGAGGACATACCACTGACGGGATCATGTCAAACATCGCCAATGCCTTGGCAGCAATGCAGAGAACCAGCGGCGCTTTGAGGAAAGTGTTCGAGGAATGAGTTTGCTCCACTACCTCCACCTCCCAAGTGAGGAGACATCAAAGCTTCACGAAGTTCAACCTCGCCAATTTGATGTTTCGATCGACCCTTTGGATGCGGATGGTTGGTTGCGTGAGATGTCAAGGCTACTCGAGACTGCTGATGTTCCTGAGCAAGAGTGGGTAAAGTGTGCTACTCACCTTTTGAAGGGGGATGCAGCTCTCTGGTGGGAGAATTACCTGAAGGCAAACTGTGTTGGTTTTCAGCCTACTTGGGAACGGTTCACGGGAGCGTTCAAAGAGCAGTATCTGTCAGAAATTGTCATGGAGAGGATGAAGGAAGCTTTTCTCAACCTCAAGCAGGGAAATGATAATGTAAACACCTGCATCAGGAACTTCATGAATCTTTCTCGTTATGGTGGCGATGAGATCTCCGATTACAAGAAGAAGCAAAAGAGGTTCAGGCAAGGGCTCAATGCATCGATCAAATATGCAATCACACATGCAAGGCCGGCGTCTTTTCTGGAACTTCAGCACACAGCTCTGCAGGAGGAAGCAAGTAGGCAAGTGTTTGAGGAGTCAAAGAAACACAACCGTGATGCACCAAGCTCTTCAGCTATGTCAGCTCCTTCTAAGCGGCGTGTCTGGATTCCTAACACCCCACCGTCGCTCCCGGCTCCACCAAGAACTGCAAGCTACGCGGCAAGGCCACCAAACTTCATCACTGCTGCTCCCAGGGGCTACAACCACCACTACCCTGGAGCGCCTGGCGGAGTCCCTGGCTACGTTGCTCCACGTCCACCTGGTGCTTGTTTCACGTGTGGAGACCCTGGGCATCTGAACTGGAACTGTCCGATGAAAAACAAAGCTCTTCCTCCACCCCCTCCAAGATCTGTGGCAAGCTCTCCTTTGGTTCGTGCACCACCACCTCGGGCTCTCAACATCAACACCAAGCCCGGGTCTACTGTTGCTCGTGCCAACTGTGTCAACGCCGCTCAAGCTGAGCATGCACCTGGAGTTGTGATGGGTATGCTATCCGTTAACTCAGTTCCTGCACGAGTTTTGTTTGATTCTGGTGCATCGCATTCTTTTGTTTCTATCAAGTTTGCATATGAGAATGGGTTAGCATTGGTTCCTCTCCTCAAGCGGTTAATGGTCCTTTCTCCTGGAGCAAATATGGCAGCTTCTAAAATCAGCCATGGCAATCAAATTGAGATTGGTGGCTCTTCGTTCTCGTCATCCTTAATTGTTCTGGGCAATTCTGACATTGATGTCATCTTGGGCATGGATTGGTTGACAGCAAATGCAGTTGTGATTGATTGTGCTGAACGCTCGGTTTCTCTGAAGATTCCTGAAGGCCATATAGTCTATTCTCCAAGTTTGACTCCTGCTATCCAGCTTTTCTCTTTGGCGGCTCTGAATGATGATGCTATGGAAGCTATTCAGAGTGTTCCGGTGGTCTGTGAGTTCCCAGATGTTTTTCCTGAAGAGTTGTAGGGTATGCCTCCGGATCGTGAGGTTGAGTTTGTAATTGAGCTTGAACCTGGAACGGCTCCTATCTCCAAGCGGCCTTATAAAATGGGTCCTGCTGAGTTGGCTGAACTCAAACGTCAACTTGATGAACAAGAGAAGTTGGGTTTCATTCAACACAGTACTTCTTCTTGGGGTAGCCCAACAATCTTTGTGAAGAAGCGAGACAAGACTGATAGACTTTGTGTTGACTATCGGGCTCTCAATTCTAAAACCATCAAGAACAAATATCCCCTTCCGCGGATTAATGATCTCTTCGATCAGCTAGCTGGAGCTGTGGTGTTCTCTAAGCTGGACTTGAGAAGTGGTTATCACCAAATCAAGATTCGCAAGGAAGATGTGCCCAAAACAGCTTTCACCACCCGCTATGGCCTGTATGAGTACACGGTCATGTCTTTCGGTCTCACCAACGCACCTGCTACATTCTCGAGGCTTATGAACTCGGTTTTCATGGAGTACCTTGATAAGTTCGTTGTGGTTTATCTGGATGACATCTTAGTCTATTCAAAGTCAAAGGAAGAGCATGAAGAACACCTTCGGTGTGTCCTAAACAAGCTTCGTGAGAACCGCTTGTATGTAAAGTTTTCCAAGTGTGAGTTTTGGCTGCCTCAAGTAACCTAGCTTGGTCATGTCATCTCTGCCAAGGGCATTGCAGTCAACCCGGAAACTGTGAAAACAATTGTTGAATGGCTTCCTCCTGTTAATGTCAAAGAAGTGTGGAGTTTCCTTGGTTTGGCTAGTTATTGCCGTCGCTTCGTTCAGAACATTTCGAAGATAGCAAAGCCTCTTACCGATCTCCTCAAGAAAGTCAAGAAATACCTTTGGACTCCTGCATGCCAAGCAAGCTTCGAGACACTCAAAGAGAAGCTCACTTCCACACCAGTCTTGGTTCCTCCGGATACATCTAAGCCTTTCCAGATATTCTGTGACGCCTCTTTGCAAGGATTGGGTGCGGTCCTTATGCAAGAAAAGCAAGTGGTTGCTTATGCCTCTCGACAGTTGAAGACGCATGAGATCAACTATCCTACACATGACCTCGAGCTCGCAGCAGTTGTCTTTTCTTTGAAGCTATGGAGGCACTACTTGCTTGGCAACCATTGTGAGATCTTTTCTGACCACAAGAGTTTGAAGTATATCTTCACTCAGCCTGATCTCAACCTTCGGCAGAGGAGATGGATTGAAGCGATCAATGATTTTTATTTGACCATCAACTACACTCCGGGCAAAGCTAATGTCATGGCCGATGCTCTCAGCCGCAAAGCTTATGTCAACAACCTCATGATGGAAGAACAACAGCCTCTCTTGTGCGAGGAATTCCGTCAGCTCAACCTGGAAATTGTGGAACAAGGGAATCTCCTGAACCTTCTGGATACTCCTCTCTTGGAAGAAAAGATTCGCTCTCGTCAGCTTGGTGATCCGCACACCAAAAAGATCATCTCCAAACTTCAGCTTCCGAAGTATGAGTCCTTCCACGTCGATGATCAAGGCACGCTTTTCTTTGAACACCGGATGTTTGTTCCGAACTACCTGGGTTTGAGAGAGCAAGTTCTCAAGGAGGCGCACGATTCGGTTCTATCTATCCACCCTGGCAGCACAAAGATGTACATGGACTTGAAAACACAATATTGGTGGCCGGGTTTGAAACGATATTGTGCCAAGTATGTCTCAGAGTGATGTCGCATGAGAGTGAAAGCTGTCCATCGAAACCTTTAGGTCTTCTACAGCCATTGAAACCCCGAATGGAAATGGGAGAAAGTAGAGATGGACTTCATCACTGGTTTCCAAGGTCGGAAGGGCAACAATGCAATCTTTGTTGTCATTGACAGGCTTTCTAAAGTGGCTCATTTCTTCCCCGTCAAAGAAACAATTTCTGGAATTCAGTTGGCTGAGCTCTATATCAACAGAATTGTTTCTCTGTATGGGGTTCCGCTTGAGATCAGTTCAGACCGTGGGAGCATCTTCACTTCCAAGTTCTGGGAAAGTTTCCAAAATGCTTTGGGAACAAAGTTGAACTTCAGCACAGCTTACCACCCTCAGTCGCAAGGAAAAGTTGAAAGGATCAATCAGATTCTGGAGGATATGCTTCGTGCTTGCGTCATCTCTTTTGGCATGAAGTGGGAGGAATGTCTTCCTTATGCTGAATTCTCTTACAACAACAGCTTCCAGAAAAGTCTGAAGATGGCACCATTTGAGGCTCTCTATGGTCGCAAGTGCAGAACTCCGATTGGTTGGTCAGGTGCAGGAGAAAGATTATGGTTTGTCCCTGACATTGTAACTCAAGCGGAGGAGAAGGTGCATATCATTCTTGAAAACCTGAAGATTGCTCAAAGTCGCCAGAAGAGCAATTATGACAGGAAGCACACGGACATGGTGTATGCCCCTGGTGATCTCGTTTACCTTCGTGTCACTCCCATGAGAGGCACACACCGCTTTGGTATCAAAGTAAAGCTGGCTCCTAGATACATCGGTCCTTTCAAAATTCATGGTAGAAGAGGAGAAGTTGCTTATGCTCTTGAGCTCTCGGAAAAACTCAAGGTCCATGATGTTTTCCACATCTCTCAACTCAAGAAGTGCTTCAAAGATCCCGGCAGGACCGTGGATCATGAGCTAATCAACCTCCAAGAAGACCTGTCTTATCAAGAACACCCCACAAAAATCCTTGAGACCGCAGAAAGAAGGACTCGCAACAAGTCCATCAAGTTCTACAAGGTGCAGTGGTCGCACCATTCTGTTGATGAAGCCACTTGGGAGCGTGAAGATGAGCTCCGTGCCAACTATCCTACCCTCTTTGTGTCTTCTTCTTCTTCCTAGAATCTCGGGGCGAGATTCCTGTTTAGTGGGGGAGAGTTGTAGCATCCCAATTGTCTAACATTTGTAATGCTACTTGATCTAGTAATATAATGGCCACTTCCTACACATAATTGTTGCATCATCTTCATATCATGCTCATGTCATCATGCCACCTTGCATTTGAGCATCATACAAAAACCCTTGTGTTTTGGTTCTTATCTCATATGCATCATTATTTGTGTTTTGCCTCTTGATATTGTATTTGGTTCTTGATATATTGTTGAAATGCCCAAGTTGAGTTGGGGGCATATCTTTTATTCCATTCCACCACCTTTTTCTTTGTCACCACCTTACACTTCCACCATACCATAACCTATGATCTTGTAATTTTCTTTGGATTTTATTTCTAGCTCATGTGGGTTGGATGGATCCAATTCTAAATCCTTTTGCTTGGCTTGTTCCATATTTCTGGAATGCATATGTATGAATGCCCTGAATAATTGTTTTGTTTTCACAAGATTGAAACATGGCATTTAATTCTTATGCATGGCCCATGCAAGCTTGCACCAATCTCTTAGGGAGTGCATTAAATGTAATGCATGTCCCATGCAACCATCACCAACTTTGGTCATCTTTGGATTTATTTGAAGTTTGAGTGGTTCATCTCTATCTCTATCCTTTCTTTTAGGCTTGATATATTTTGATCTTGCTTAAACCTCATTCCCATCTCTATCTACCCCATCACCACCTTTGCTTCTTTTCTCTCTTTTGGCTATCTTGCTTGAGCTTGTGGATCTTGCTTGTCTTGTCCAAACACTCAATCTCACCCCTCATCTCTTCCTCTCTCTCTAAACCCTTCTCTCCACTCCTAAACCCTAAACCTAATCACCTACCCCTAAAATCATCTTCCATGTCACCCCTAAACTAAACTAAAACCCTACCCCCTCTTTAAACCATCCCACATCCATGCATGACCATGTGGGCATGCCCAAACCCTAACCCCCCCCCCCCTCTCTCTTTTCATCTCAAAACCCTAGCCACCCTTTCCCCTAGGCCGAGCCCACTTGTCCTTCTCCCTCTCCTCTCTCTACCATGCTGCCCCACCTAGCTACCCAACCCTAAACCCTAACCCGACCCTAGCTAGCCGAGCCTAGCTCCACCCTCTCTCCTCCCTCTCTCTTTCTCTCTATGCCATAAGGGCCCCCCTAGCCGAGCCTAGCTCCACCCTCTCTCCTCCCTCTCTCTTTCTCTCTATGCCATAAGGGCCCCCCTAGCCGAGCCCTCCCCTGCCTCCTTGCTCTCACGACCCCACTGGCAGCCCTCCCCCCATGCCCATGCCCCATGAGCACGTGAGGAAGGTGGCAAAAGGTGGCCGACGCCACCTTCCCCTCCCCCACGCCAACCACCTCACCCCCGTCCTTATCTACCCCCTCCCAACCCTCTGGCCTCTCCCAGATCTCCCCAGGGCCCTGCCCTCTTCCCTCTCTCTCCCTCGCCACCGTCCACCCACCGACGACGTCCACCGTCGGCCTCCACCTCCCCTAGTCACACCAGCCGGTGGCGTGGCGTTTAGGGTTGTCGAGGAAGACCACGATGGTCCCCTGCTTCGCCCTGGACACACCAACGCGGAGGAGAAGGCCCAGGAGCGCTGGACACTGACGCGAGCCGACGCAAACCCTAGCTTCGCCGGCGCCAGCCTCGCCGACCATCCTGACCGCCTCGAGTCGATCCACCTACACCAACGCCCTCACGGTGAGCCCACAAACCCCCTAGACATGCCCCTGCCCTGCTTCGTTTCCTGTCGGCGACGAGCGTTCCGTCGAGCACACTCTGTGCACCGGCGGCCGCGCGCGTCCGCTCGCTCCCGCGCCGTCTAGGGCTTTATCTAGCCCGCGCCCGCCCTCCAGACACCAACCTCACACCAGCGCAGTGGCTCTGCCCCTCTGCGCACGCGCCCACGTCGCGGGTTCGACGCCCCGCCTCGCCACGCTTGTGCAGATGCAGAGCAAGGAGAAAAACAGTACCGCGTGGTACTTTTCCCTAAAACCCCCCCACCTTTTTCGTTTGCGCAGCCCGCGATACCTGGAGACCCACCTGTCTGTGCCTCTGCCTTTTTGCAAAAAGGCTCCCGGCGTTCGCAATCCTCAACCCGCAGTCCCCCCCCCCCCGGAGCCACGTGGTCGGCCGCAGCATCGCTCTGGCAAGTGGGCCTGCGGGCCAGCGGGTCCCACCTGTCTGTCTCTAAGGCTAGGGCAGGCGGCGGTGTAAAGCGCTCTCCTGCGCGCGTGTGTCCCAGTCAGCAGAGAGGCCCACCGGTCGGCGTCAGGGGCTAAGCTAGTCTGGGTATAAAAAGTTTTTCCGCTTTTCTGTTAGATTCAAATCTTTTCCAAATTTAATCCAAATTCAAAATTAAATCTGTTTTCAAATAACTTTAAAATTATAAATCCAAATTTAACAAATAATATATGTTTTTGAATCAGAAAAATGTGAGGATTTCAAATATGCCATCCAAAATATATTTTGGACACTTTAAATTTCAAGTTGAATTAAATTACAACAAAATGCCCCTTGACTTAAATAATTAATAACTTTTGTTTTATAACTCCAAATTTGGCAAATGATATGTCTAAAATGATCAGCTCGACGAGACCTTTCTGTTTATGATATCCATGACTTAAATTGCAGCATGCATCATATAAATATATAGTATACAGCAACTAATATGACAATAAATTGGGGCCAAAACTCAATGAAATGACTTGTTCTGGTATTCCACACCTCACCCATGCCATGCTACTTTATTGCCATGCAACTTGTGCATCATTCATCATGGCATGATTTTTTGCTTGACGCATTTATTCCTATGCTTGTGCACTTTATTTATGTTGGCCCTTGTTTGTTTGGTTCTTCTTCGAATAGACACTGAGCAGGGGATATATCAAGAGAACCAGGAGCACTACCCAGATCCGTCTCTCGCTTCAACTGAGTTGCCAGGCAAGCACTACCACATGCTTGCATACATACAGTACCTATTTCCTCTATCTTATTCTTGCATCATTGAGTCGCGATTGCATTAAACTGAATCCCAAGTATTGCATAACCTTTACTTTTAAACCTCACCAAGCTTGTTTCCTCCATCCCATGAGCCATTACTACAGGAGTTGTTTGAGCCATGCGAGTCGTAGAACAGCATGTGTAGGGTATGTGAGTGTATGCTGGATAACGAGGTACCTAAACAACTTAACCTGAGTAGTAATGGGATAACTAATGAAAATGGCACCGGTGAGCAATATCTGCTATTTGGTTTTTTCCTGCTCACTTGTGTCCCGTAGGACCCCGAGTACTTGATTCCTGTTCCTTGATTATTCGCGCTATCCACATCCGGGAGGCTTATGGGACCCCCCTGAGCCAGAGCTTGATTCATTCTTATTTTCTTGGGGCCACAAACTATTTTGAGGTTTTATTTACGATCCTGTACTTATGCCATGCTTCTTGCTTTATTTAAATTGTGCGATGGATAGCACCTGTCTTTATTTAGGTAAGTGTTTTTTTCGGTATCGACAAGCCCAGTTTTGGGTTCCCAGTCGTTTACAGCCACTGGCGCAAACCTTGAGTCCGTCTCGAAGTCAGCTAACTTCGTTGCGGGTAGCTTAATGGGGTGGCCCCCTGAAATATTTCTGAATCCTATGATTGCTTTGTCGTGAAGGCCTCGTTGGGTTTTGATTTGGTTTTTCCGAGGTTGATCGAGTGTGTGTTGCTATTTGTGCACCCCTGCAGGGTAATACTTTCTGAAAGCCGTGTCCACGGTTATGGACGACTTGGAGCACAGTTTCTCGATCATAGACAAGCATAACTAAAGTACCGCTTTTAATTTGACTAAGTAATTGCCTAGTAAATAGTGCAACACTCATGGAATGGTTAATAAAATTGCCAACGGATGGGGAGGTTGTTCGTCCGCTTCCTCGTTGGTAAGCGAGGAGGAGGATGGATCTGTGGCTATTGCTGTTATAACTGTTGTCATTAACTCACGGACATCCGTCTATCTTTGGTTAGGAGGATGGTTAGCGAGTATCTATAGAATTGTTAGGGTTTATCTTTTGTTGCAATTGCATCACCCCAGGTTGTGTCCCCTTTAGAGGCATAAAGACTTACTGAGTACCCCTAGGGTCTCACACGATAAATTATTGGTTCAGATGAACAGGTACACTCGCAAGATGGATACTGGGTGGAGGAGGCTGATGATGTGGGCAACGATCGTTCGGTGTAGAGATTCCGGGAACGGGGATCCGTGAGATCTGTGGGCGGGATGTGCTTATTTCTGGGGAATCTTATGCCGATTTGCTTCTTATCCGTACTCGGATCTTGTTTGCCGCTTCCGCCTGATACTCTGATGTGTGATGTATGAGGAAATATCCTAAACTATTATATCTATCTAGGACATTTGAATCTTGCCGTATGGCGTTGCTATATTTCCTTTCTTTTTAGATGGAATGGCTCTGATGTACTATTGTATGGTGGCTTGCATACATACTCATTTGTGTATGTAGTTGATCCCTTCACCTGCCGATTACGCCGCCCGTACTTGTCCCGATGATTGGAAATGGTTGGGATGGCCGAAAGGTCTACCCGTGAGTGGCATTTGGGCCCCACCGTACTATTTCAACCATTTCCGCTCATCCAGGCTTGTATCTAGGAGCGTAATTCACCGAGGTAGTTACACCGCCCCTTCGACCAGATGGCAGTCTATGGGACATGCGCCCTCATTATGCGGTTGTGGCGCAGCATGCTGAGGAGATTGTAGATTTGTTCGAGTAGCGGGCAAATGTAATGCTCCAGAATAGGTTGATACTGTAAAGAAAAACTTAATGTAAAATTTGTATTTATTCGAGTGGGCTCGTAGTGCCCTTTGTAAAGTTTATATGTATAGGCACATGGTGCCTTGTTATGTGCATGTCCTTTTTGTTAGCCTGACGTGGTCAGCTACTCAGGTTGTATGCATTGTTCTCAGTCAACGAAGTCGTGAGGTGAGGCATAACCCGCGAGCGTATTCAGCGAGAAATAATGTAAGGAGAAAAAAAGTATTTGGGCCAAGGAACTTAGATTTTATTCATAGCAAACGAGGAGGTACATTGTTCGGTTGAGTAGCCTTGGATGAGTAGCCTTATTGAAAGTAAAGGGTAACTAGGGGTAGAAGCATCGCAGTTGTGGCATGTTCCAGGGGTTGGAGTATTCGACTCCTAATGCGACGTCCATGAGGTGATAGGCTCCACCTGGGATGACTTCGGTGATGATGTAGGGTCCTTCCCAGGGTGACTCGAGATTTTTGGGCCGTTCTTTCTTAAGTCGCAGGACGAGGTCTCCTTCGACGAAGGACCTTGGGCGCAGCCGGGGCTATGGTAGTTGCGGAGGCTCTGCTGATAGACCGCTGAGCGAGCCGCAGCGATGTCGCGTGCCTCGTCGAGTGTCTCGACGGCGTCTTCGAATGCTGTCGATGATTCGGCTTCGCTGTAGGCAACAACCCATGGGGCCTTGTGGCGTACCTCGGAGGGTAACACGGCTTCGGCTCTGTGCACCATGAAGAAGGGCATGCCACCGGTTGAGCTGTTTGGCGTTGTACGCAGGCTCCAGAAGACAGAGGGTAGCTCATCTGCCCATGCTCCCGCAAGCCTTTCGAGTGGGCACAGCAGGCGCTTCATGATGTCGTTCCCTATGAGGTTGTTGGCCATTTTGACATGTCTGTTGGTATGTGGGTGTGCCACGGAGGCGTAGGATATGTTGATGCCGAGGTTCCCGCAGAAGGCTTGAAATTCCTCCAAGATGAAGTTTGAGCTGTTGTCCATGTCACCTGGATGCGCTCTAATCTAGCACCTCCTTTGGGAAAACACCGGTTTTTTGAGTTTAGAAAATGAAAAGTCAAGATTTCTCCAAATGACCACAAAATTTCTAGTTGGAGAAGTCTCTTGCGATACCAGGAGGGAGCTAGGTGACGGGTTTGGGCTCAATCCATGGAGTGGTTCCATGTTCTGGACAGTGAGGGGGGGTGTAGAGTTGGAAGCTATGTTAACTCACACTCGATAGACATCCTGGTGGTGCTTTGGGTGCCAAAGGACCTGGTCTGCCTTGCTCATGATTTTATGAGGGCAGTGGGTCACATGCAAGGGCTCCAGGACCTGTTTTCACATTTTTTTATTTTTTTATTAGATTTTTTTTGGTGCTGCCCAAAAAAATGGCAAAACCCCCCGGCGGCCACGGCAACACAATGGTCGGTGCAATATTGGACCCAGGCATGCATCCAGACTACATACCCGATGGGGCACCTCAAATCATTTTTCCCTGAAAATTGAGAGTGTCTTATAGGGTACCTACAGTTAGAAACCGCATTTACCAGACCATAAATCAAAAAAATATAGTATATGCTTGCACCACGAGATAATTACCCACCTCCCAAGAATGTCCATGAACCATGGTGTAGCACGCATGAAAATTGCCTCGGGCCCCTGGGCGTGCCCTAATCTTGCAACACCTTTAGGAAAACATTGGTTTTTCGGGTTCAGAAAATGGAATGTCATGATTTCTCTAAATGACCACGAAATCTCTAGTTGGAGAAGTTGCTTGCGATGCCAAGAGGGAGCTAGGTGTCGGGTTTAGGCTCAATCCATGGAGTGGTTCCATATTCTGGGCAGTGAGGTGGGAATCTAGGATTGGAAGCCATGTTAACTCACACTCGATAGACATCCTGGTGGTGCCTTGGGTGCCAAAGGACCTGGTATGCCTTGTTTATGATTTTATGAGGTAAGTGGCTCACATGCGAAGGCTCTAGGAGCTATTTTCACATTTTTTACATTTTATTTGGTGCTGCCCAAAAAAAGTCGAAACCCATTGGCGGCCGCGGCCGCGGCAACGCAACGATCAGTGCAATCTTGGACCCAGGCATGCATCCATCCTAGGTACCCCATGGGGCACCCCAAACTATTTTTCCCTGAAAATTGAGAGTGTCATATAGGGTACCTACTGTTAGAAACCGCATTTACCGGGCCGTAACTCAAAAATTACAGTATATGTTTGCACCACGAGATAAATACCCACCTCCCGGGAATGGCCATACACCATGGTGTAGCATGCATGAAAATTTCCTTGGGCTCCTGGGCGCGCCCTAATCTTCCACCTCCTTTGGGAAAACACCGGTTTTTCGGATTTAGAAAATGGAAGTAAAGATTTCTCCAAATGACCATGAAATATCTAGTTAGAGAAGTCGCTTTAGGTGCCAAGAGGGAGCTAGGTGCCGGGTTTGGGCTCAATCAATGGAGTGGTTCCTTTTTTTTGAGTTACGAAAATGGTGCTGCGAGGGGGGTCTGGGTTTGGAAGCCATGTTAACTCACACTCGATAGACATCCTGCTAGTGCCTTGGGTACCAAAGGACCTGGTATGCCTTGCATATAATTTTATGACGACAGTGGGTCACATGCAAAGGGCTCCAGGAGCTCTTTTAACATTTTTTTAGATTTTTTTAGATTTTGTTTGGTGCTGCCCAAAAAATGGCGAAACCCGCCGGTGGCACGGCAACGCAACAGTCAATGCAATCTTGGACCCAGCATGCATCCATCCTAGGTATCCCATGGGGCACCCCAAACTATTTTTCCTTGAAAATTGAGAGTGTCTTATAGGGTACCAACAGTTAGAAACCGTATTTACCGGGCAATAACTGAAAAATATATAGTATATGCTTGCACCACGAGATAAATACCCACCTCCCAGGAATGGCCATGCACCATGTTCTATCATGCGTGAAAATTGCCTCGGGCCCCTGGGCGCGCCCTAATGTTGCACCTCCTTTGGGAAAACATCGGTTTTTCGGGTTCAGAAAATGGAAAGTCGAGATTTCTCCAAATGACCATGAAATCTCTAGTTGGAGAAGTTGCTTGCGATGCCTAGAGGGAGCTAGCGGTCGGGTTTGGGGTCAATCCATGGAATGGTTCCATGTTCTGGGCAGCGAGGGGGGAATCTAGGGTTGGAAGCCATGTTAACTCACACTCGATAGACATCCTGGTGGTGCCTTGGGTGCCAAAGGACATGGTATGCCTTGCTTATGATTTTATGAGGAAAGTGGATCACATTCAAAGGCTCTAGGAGTTATTTTCACTTTTTTTTACATTTTGTTTGGTGCTGCCCAAAAAAATTCGAAACCCATCGGCGGCCGCGGCAACGCAACGATCAGTGCAATCTTGGACCCAAGCATGCATTCATCCTAGGTACCCCATGGGACACCCCAAACCATTTTCCCTGAAAATTGTGAGTGTCTTATAGGGTACTTATAGTTATAAACCGCATTTACCAGGTCGTAACTAAAAAAAACAGTATATGCTTACATCACGAGTTAAATACCCACCTCCCAGGAATGGCCATGCACCATGGTGTTGCATGAAAAATTTCTTTGAGCCCCTCGACGCGCCCTAATCTTGCACCTCCTTTGGAAAAACACCGGTTTTCGAGTTCAGAAAATTGAAATTTGTAGCATCCGGGTAAAACCACTACTAGCAAATCGCATGTTGTTTGTATGTTGCGCATCATCATGCATCTATTTGCCAAAAACTATTTTGCTAAAAATCCCCATTTTTGTTTTATAATTATTCCCCTCTTTATTTAAAATCAAAACCACCGGTCCGCCCAGATCCTTTATTTGCCTAAAACAATTTACAAAGAAATTTAAAAACTAAATAAAATATAAACAAACTGTTTTATCGAGGAAGGAAGCCGCAGGACATGCCCAAAAGCCCGGCCGCAGCCACCTACCACCCTTCTATCCTACCTAAACCCTAACCCTAACCCTAAAAACCACCCACGCCTACCCAACCCATGCCTCACCCTCCACCTAGCCACCAGAACCCACCCACCACCGCTACACGCGCACTCGGCTACACCAACCCAACACACCACGCTCGCACAACACTCAACACACCCCACCCACGCGACCATGTCGCACACGACACACACTGGAACGGCAGCACAATGGTGCACCCACACGCAAACCTGACCAACGGGCCGCGCTCTGGCATGTCGGCACGTGGGCCCACGAGAAAAGCCCGGCACCGGCCCGGCACGGCCTACGGCGTGTTGGTCCCGTGCTGGCCCGTCAGATGCCGAGGTCGTGCCCGTGCCGGCCCGTCAGACGTCGGGGCCATGCCCGTGCCACGGCCTCAGGCACGCGGGCCGCCCCAGCACAACCCGTTAAGAATGAGTCCAGTGATAAATCAAGATTATAGGAGCAAAAAGGGGAGTGAGGGGGTCGAACTCACGATCTTAGCGTCCTCCTTCCTCCACTCGACCATCGGGCCAAGCCAACCTTAGTGATTTAGTATATTTTCGGACCTTATTATAGGATTCTTAGACGGGCCAGCAGGAAACAACAAGAAGCCCGCGTGCCTCATGTGCCACGGGCTGTCCCGTTAGGCCTCCGTGCCGTGCCCGGGCCTCAAGGCTAGCCCCCATGCCATCCCGGCACGGCACATGAGCTAGGCGGGCCATGACGGGCCGTGCCGGGCCAGGCCCGTTAAGCGCGTGCTGGGCCTGGGCCATGTCGGGCTGGCCCGTTGGCCAAGTTAGCCCACGCTCCTACACACACCATGTCACCTAGCCCCGATCGACCTCAACCTTCTCCTCTCGACACCCCCGGTCCCACCCCATGACCCGCTCCTCTTGCCAAGACCGCATCGCCCACCTGTGTCCCTCCCTTGTTCCGCACCTCGCTCGCAAGCCGCCTCCTCCATGCCCAAATCCTCAAGCCGCCAACCTCCTCCTCGATCCGGACCTCGTCGTTAACTTCTGCATCCCCCATCATCTTCTGCGCCGCACAAGCCATCCGTCCCCACTCACCAAAGGCCACAAGTCGCTGTGTTGCCCCGCGTCGATCCGCCATCAGAGCTCGCCATCCCGCCCGCCTCTACCTCGCCAAGCCCGCCACCATGGTTCCCCTCCAGCCGCAGCAAGCCCGCCGCCCCGCCAGTGCCTTCCTGCATCATTGCTCGGCATCTCGCCTCGTCTCCCTGTAGCACCCCGTCGCCAGTTGCTGCCCGCGCCCACCCTCTATGCTGCCATATCTTCCACCGAGTGCCACATCCTGTGCTCATGTCGCCGTCGCGTCCTTGCGCTCCCGGTGCCCCCTTCTCTGCCATGTGGCCGCCATTCCTTGACATGTGCTGCCCGATCCATGTCGTTCCTACCTTTTTCATTGGACCTTCTCCGCCTTGTTCCGCTTTGTAAGCAGTGATGATGCCAAGTCGCTGATGCGTGCTATGCCTCGCCCGTGTGGCCGTGTCCTAAGTTGCTGTGACCAACCAAGGCAAGTTTAGTAATGTTGTTAGAAATAAGCCAAATTGGCAACGACCAGTGCGTGCAGGGCGTGCATGTGTGTCAGGCCTGTTGCGTAGGCGCGTAGGTAGTGGGAGCAGTAGTGGAGGCCGTTGGATGCCGGCCGGGTCATGCGTGTATGAGCGCGTCGTCTTGCGTGCCTAGGCGAACAGATCGCGAGCTAGGTGGACGATCGTGTGTGCGTGCGCATGCTCAGCCTTGGGTATAAATCCCATGTACTACTGTTCATTGATCAAGTTGGTATGAGCCAGCTAAAAGTGAGATAAGATTAGGCGATGAGCGCCCCGGCGGCGCTTCGTGCGCCGGTCCGGGAAAAATTCTGTGTCTTCTTTCTTCTTCTACCTCCGTTCGTGAGCGAGAGAGCTAGGTAGAAGAAGGGCTGCCAGAGGGCAGCCCCAACATGTGGTATCAGAGCCTCAAGCTTCGGGGCCATGGCGCGCGGTGAGTCCGCGGCGAACACGGCGGAGGCGGAGGCGGCATGCTGTGATGCCGTACGTGCGGCGAGGCGCTGCGTGGTGGCGCGGCGAAAAGGCCTTGGAGCTGCTGTGTGGTGGCGTAGCGGAGGATCAGGGTCTCGCGGATGAGCAGACGGCTCCCGTACGAGAGAACCAGATCGCCGGCGTAAGTGCGCGGGATGATCGAAGAGGCGCTGCACGGCGGCCGTGGTGCAGCGGCCAGGAAATAGCGTTCTTCGCCGAGGCATATGTCGCCGATGTGCTTGAGTTCGTGCTCGAGTTCGGTTACATCCTTCCCGCGTTTGTCGCTGGAGTCTGCTCGGCGTGTGTCGCCGGCCGAGACGCCCGGCGTGTCGCCGCGGAGGAGCTCGGAGTTTGTTGCCCGAGGTGAAGGAGGACCGGCGTGTGTGCGCCAGGTCGAGTCCATGACGGTGGTGACCGGCATATGTGCGCCAGGTCGAGTCCGTGGCGGCGTCGTACGTGCGACGAGCATGAAGGCCGTGCAGGCGATGCGCGGCGGCGAGGCGAGGAGGCCATGGTGGACCTGCGTGGTTGCCGTGGCTGTGTGGCGGCGCGCTGTGCCGTCATGCGTGCGACGAGCGCGGAGGCCATGGAGCAGCGGCATGGCGCAGCGGCTGGGAAACGGCGTTCGTCGCCGAGAAGCTCGACGTGTGTCGCCGGGGAAGAAGAAGTGGCGTTCCCTGCATCAATGAGGAGCCGGTGATGGGCGGCGAGGTCATGGCTTAGGGAGAGAATGTTAGAAATAAGCCAAATTGGCAACGACCAGTGCGTGCAGGGCGTGCATGTGTGTCAGGCCTGTTGCGTAGGCGCGTTGGTAGTGGAAGCAGTAGTGGAGGCCATTGGATGCCGGCCGGGTCATGCGTGTATGAGCGTCGTCAGGCGGCCTGGCGAACAGATCGCGAGCTAGGTGGACGATCGTGTGTGCGTGCGCATGTGCTCAGCATTGGGTATAAATCTCATGTACTACTGTTCATTGATCAAGTTGGTATGAGCTGCTGAAAGTGAGATAAGATTAGGCGTATGGGCTACGCGGCGTTCGTGCGCCGGTCCGGGAAAAATTCTGTGTCTTCTTTCTTCTTCTACCTCCGTTCGTGAGCGAGAGAGCTAGGTAGAAGAAGGGCTGCTAGAGGGCAGCCCAAACAAATGTTCCCGCCGACAAGAACATCAACATGACCAAGTACCTGCCGAGATCGACCTTGTCCTTTCCCACGCCCGCAAGCACCTCTTGTGTGTTCATGCCCCTGTTTTTGTTGCCCGTTGGAGATTTCAATATGGTGTGTAGGCAATAATGTGGTGGTGGCTCGAGCATGACTTCATCGTCTACTTCTGCCACAACGATGCTCCAGGTACATCAATAAGACCTTCGTCCCAGATTTGAAGACCGAACCTTGGCGCGCCAAGTTCTTCCTCATAGATCCAAACCCCATCGAACCCCGGATCGGAAGTCCGATCCCTCGGAACCCCAAGATGTCCAGACCGCCATGTGTGACCCCTTTTACCGAGACCCCGTATTTTATAATATATGATATATACTTGTTGAATATTAATCAAACATGTTTGCATATATATTGGTGTTTGGGGGTATTTTGTCGACTCATTTCATAATTAAATATAAAGACCATATGCGGAATTTTCTAGTCTTATATTGGCTCCATTTAAATTTGTGTAGCGAACCACCCTGATTTGTCTTGTTAAGACAATATTTAAAGTGCGGGATATATAACAACATAAACCACCTATTTAATTGTCGGTATCTCGATTTTGCTTAATATTCGTCGCATCCTTGCCATGTCATACATCATACATGCATCATGATCGATCTTTTGCCATAGTATTATATAGTATATCCGGTGTTTCTTCTAGTGCTTCGCTTCTTCACGGATTAGACTGATGAAGTTGATGGGAGTGTCGACCCTATCTATGGTGTATCTTTAGAAGCATTTTCCAGGTGAGAAATATCCCCTTTCTACCTATTTTATATTTATAGTATTTAATTCCTCCTGTTGATCTATTGCTACCCATGTTGCGATGTTTTAGTATTTCTATACCCGTTATATCCCTTGCAGCCTAAATTTCCTTGGACACCTCCTATTACCTGTTATTTGATAGAGAGTTGGCCTCGTGAGTCGTAGTTGCTTGCTCAGGTGTTGTTTCGTGTCGTCGATGTTCCACCGATGTTGGGGGTTGGCACATACTTAATGGTGGAGATGATCATAGCTTTAATTACAGTTTAATAATAATTATTGAAAGTTGATAACTAATGTAGAGGCACAAAGGGGTAATAGTTGAGATCTTGTTATTATCCCACCCCCTGTTTCCACCTAGGACCCGAGTTATTGACACCTGTTCCTAGACTGAGTGTGCTAACCACATGTGGGGTGTATAAGCACCCCTATCGGCTTAGTACCTGGTTTCAAAGTATTATTATTGGGGCCACGAACTAGTTTGGTCTTTATGCGTTACTATTGTACTTATGCCATGTGTGAGATGTTTATTACATGTTGCTCGATGAGCGTTTATTACTATTGCGTAGGTGCACACTTCTGTCACAGGAATATTTTGTCTATGACATATGCTCCCGTGCAAGTCCACGCAACCTCAGGTTCCATACAAGGAGGATTATTTATACCTCGTACGAGTAGCTCTTTCGGGTGGCCAACATGTACTTGCTTTGGTCTGGGAAAGCATCGTGTCCTAGGCCCCACCGACATACCGATTGGTGTATGTTAATTGATTTGGAAACATGGGTTGAAGTGCATGTGGAAACTTTGGTGCACCGCTGTAGGGTTAAATCTTTTCGAAAAGCCATGTACGTGGTTACGGACAACTTGGAGCATAGTTTCTCGATCATAGACAACTATAACTAAAGTTTACTGTTATAATTTTATTTGTATCTGATATGACTAGTAAGTTGGATAACCACCATGGAAAGAATGATTAAAACCGCCAACTATGTGAGTTTCCTCGGCTTGACTTCCTCATTTTGTATCGAGGGGGAAATACCAGGATGGATATGTTTGGTGGTAGTATCAGGTTGGTTCCACAATAGTCTTTCTTATCTCTCTCTGATAGCCAACAGTTGCATCGAGTCTCTATAGGTTGTTTAGTGCATGTTGCGCTGCCGCTTCAGTCCACCATACCTATGTAGGTGAGAGCCACCGAATTCTAAGTCTCGCCGTGTACTGGCCTTAGTAATGACCGCTCTCTTTTTCCTTTGCCCTTTGTCGGCACCCCCTTTGTTTAGTAGGTTTGAGATCAACGTCGTTAGCAAGTTTACCCTTCCAGCTTGGTCTGGGCAGGGTTATGTATGTCATTGGTTATTCTTCAGGGCTCTTAGCCCGATTTGCATCTTGTCCGTTGTCGGATGTTGTACCGTTTTCGGGGTGATTTGGACCTTTATACTGTATATCTATATTCTTGACTCAACGAGTCATTGTTGTATATATTTGTTCTGTGGGTTCCATCATGGACTATTGTGAAATGGTATTACTTCGTTTTCCACCCGCACGAAAGTGCCTGGTGGGCACCTTTGAATAGTTTCTATGTGGGTTTAGCGGGAATCGCTAAAACTTGCATAGGGCTGATCCGAGGGTGTTACAAAAGTCAAGATTTCTCCAAATGACCACGAAGTCTCTAGTTGGAGAACTCGCTTGCGATGCCGAGAGGGAGATAGGTGTCGGGTTTAGGCTCAATCCATGGAGTGGTTCCATGTTCTGGGTAGAGAGGGGGGAATCTAGGGTTGGAATCATGTTAACTCACACTCGATAGACATCCTGGTGGTGCCTTAGCTGCCAAAGGACCTAGTATGCATTGCTTATGATTTTATGAGGGCAGTGGGTCACATGCAAGGGCTCTAGGAGCTGTTTTCACATTTTTTTAGATTTTATTTGGTGCTGCCCAAAAAAATGGCGAAACCCGCTGTCAGCTGCTGCAACGGTCGGTGCAATCTTGGACCCAGTCATGCATCCAGCCTAGGTACCCCATGGGGAACCCCAAACCATTTTTTCCTAAAAATTAAGAGTGTCTTATAGGGTACCTACAATTAGAAGCCGCATTACCGGGACGTAACTCAAAAAAATACAGTATATGCTTGCACCACGAGATAAATACCCACCTCCAGGAAATGGCCAGGCAACATGCTGTACCATGCGTGAAAATTTCCTCGGCCCCTGGGCGCTGTAACACCCTCGGATCAGCCATATGCAAGTTTCAATGATTCCCGCCAAACACGCATAGAAACGATTCAAAGGTGCCCACCAGGCACTTTGGTGCGGGTGGAAAACGAGGTAATACCATTACACATTAGTCCATGATGGAACCCACAAAACGGATATATACAACAACGAATCCATGAGTCAAGAATACAGATATGCAATACAAAGATCCAAATCACCTAGAAAACGATACAACGTCCGAGTACAGATAATAAGCAAATTGAGCTAAGAGCCCTGAAGAATAACCAATGGCGTCCATAACCCTGCCCAGGCCGAGCCGAAAGGGTAACCCTGCTAACGATGTCGATCCCAAAACCTGCTTAAGCAAAAGGGGTGCCGACAAAGGGCAAAGGAAAAAGAGAGCTGTCAGTACGCCAGTACACGGCAAGACTAGAATTCGGTGGTCCTCGCCTACATAGGTATGGTTGACTGAAGCGGCGGCGTAGCATGTACTAAACATCCTATAGAGACTCGATACAACTGCCGGCTATCAGAGAGGGGTAAGAAAGACCTATTCGGAACCAACCTAATACTACCACCAAACATACCTATCCTGGTATTTCCCCCTCGAGACCGAACGAGGAAGTCAACCCGGGGAAACTCACACAATTGGCAGTTTTATTCATTCATTCCATGGTGGTTGTCCAACTTACTAGTCATATCATATGCAAGTCATATTATAACAGTAAACTTTAGTTATAGTTGTCTATGATCGAGAACTATGCTCCAAGTCGTCCATACCCGCGGACACGGCTTCTCAAAAAGATTTAACCCTGCAGGGGTGCACCAAAGTTTCCACACGCACTTCGGCCCTTGTTGCCAGATCAGTTAACATACTTCCATAGGTATGTCGGCGGGGCCTAGGCCACGACGCTTCCTAGACGCAAAGCAAGTACATGGGGGCCACCCCAATAAGCTACCCGTAACAAAGTCGGCCGAGCTTCGAAGACAGACCCTAAGGTTGCGAGATTGGCCAAGAGATCAGAGGCCATAGGTATAATCCTCAACATAATGACCCACATCCTAAACAGTACAGTAGTAAACGCTCATCGAGCAACAGATAATAAACATGGCATGAAAACGTCAAACTAGTTTGTGTCCCCCAGTACAGTACTTTGAAATCAGGTACTAAGCCGATAGGGGTGCCCACACACCCCACATGTGGTTAGCGCGCTCAGTCTCACAACAGGTGTCAAGAACTCGGGTCCTAGGTGGGCACACGTGGGCGGTTAACAACCAAATCTCAACTATTACCCACCGGTGCCTCTTCATTAGTTATATTAATTTTAATATTTAATTAACCAGCTATAATTAAACCACGATCATCTCCAACCTTATGAATATGCCAACCCCCAACATAAGTGGAACATCGACGACGCGAAGCAGCACCTGAGCAAGCAACTACAACTCGCAAGACCGACTATCTATCCAACAACAGGTAATAGGATATGTCCATGGCAATATATGGGCTGCAGGAAAGTATAAAGGGGTACGAAATCTATAGCATCGCAACACAGATAGCAATAGATCAACAGGGGGAAGTAAAGACTAGAAATATAAAATAGGTGGAAAGAGGGAGAATGCTCGCCTGAAAACATTGCCGAAGGTTTATCCAAAGATCGGGTCGACACTCGCATCAACTCAATGCCTTATCCGCGAAGAAGCAATATACTAGAAGAAACATCGGATGCACTATTTAATACTACGGAAGAAGATCGGGCATGATGCATGTATGACATGGCGAAGGTGCGGTACAACTAGGCAATATTAAGCGAAACCGGGGTCCCGACAATTAATTAGATGGTTCAAATTGTTTAGATACCCCGCAATTTAAATGTTGTCTTAACATGGAAAAATATATCACCGGTTCGCTACACAATTTTAAATGGTTCCAATATTAGACTAAATTCGCCCGCATATGGTCTTCATATTTAATTATAAGGTGAATCGACAAAATACCCAAACCACACAAATATGTATGCAAGCATGAAAATTTATATGCAACATGTCAAATATTATAATATAAAAATATGGGGCTCGAAAAAGGGTTCGCACATGGGCTTGCGTCCGTGACGAAGATCATGGTGTCCGTGTAGAAGACCTTCGATCATCGAATCCGTGTAAACGCACTCAGGGTCTCGACGTCTAGGTTCCGTGAAGATCTTGGATAAACTTGTCAATGGTCCTTCTTGTGCTTCCCGTTTGTCAATCTTGTCGCAAGGCCTAACTCATATTCAAAACATAGTTCATCAGGCGTCTATCCAGTGGCGACCAAACCAACACCACTCTCGCATGACCACACGATGATCCTTGTTTTCACCTCTTCACAGATCTGAAGCATACACCACATCGGCAGAGGACCAAACAACGCACCACTGTAGAGCAGAACCACGTCGATAACGTGTTGTCACGGACACGGGCAGCAGGGTCGCACATACAAAGCTGAAATCGCAGAACTTGGATGTGTACGTGGGGGATCGAGGAAGTTGAGGAAGGAGCAGGTCCCGTGCCAGCGCACTCGGGGTGGCTCTCGTGTTGCTCGAGGATGCAGAGGCAACGGGACACAGGAACAGGAGGTCCGGCGGCGCTAGAGGAAGCTCAGTGGTGGAGGTTGACGCGACAAGCGGCCAGGTTAGGGAGGCGCGGCCGGCGGCACAGGGACCATAGGTAGCGGGCGCCATGGTGGCGTAGAAGACGGCCAGAGAGGGGGAGAAAGATGGCGATGGTGGGACTTGGCAGCCCGAGTAGAGGAGAGGGGCGGGAGGAGCAGCGACGGTCGCTGGGGTCCTGCAGGGCGAGCGAGGCGAGGTTGTAGAGGGAGGCGAGGTGGTAGAGGGCGGCGGCGGCGCCTGCTGGGGAGAGAGGTTGGAGGCGGCAGGGTCACAGACTGAGGAGGGAGGCGAGAAGGACGGGGTGGGGTCGCGGGGAGAGGAGGGATTACGGGAAGATGGCGAGCGGGGAAGGCTCGGTCTCGCGGGGTGGGCCAGGGCGACATGGGCCTGTTGAGAGAGAGGGAGAGAGGTCAGGGTGGAGAGCTCGGTCGCATTGACCAGATCGGGGTGGGGTGTGCGTTTCATCTTGGGTTTGAACAGGGGTGGCAGCGGCAGAGGAGGGATGGAGTGGGGTTAGGGTTAGGGTTTAGGTGTGGGGGGTCTAGGGTCAGGATTTAATCGGGGTGATAGGTTGTTGGTTTGCTGGGGCTCGGTAGGCTGATGACCTTCCTTGGTAAAATATTTTTATTTATTTTATTTTATAAAACTTTTTGCAAATAGTTTTTAGAAAAAAACAAAATATTCGGACGACAGGGGTTTTGATTTGAAATGAATACATGGGAATATGTAGAAAACAAAGAGGGGCTTTTTGAAAATAGTTTTAGGTTAAAACAAGCATGATGATGTCATGATGATGCATAAACTAATAATAACATGTGATTTTCTAGTAGCGGATTTACCCGGGGTGCTACAGGCGCACCCTAATCTTGCACCTTCTTTGGGAAAAAAAACTGGTTTTTTGGGTTCAGAAAATTGAAAGTCAAGATTTCTCCAAATGACCATGAAATCTCTAGTTGGAGAAGTCGCTTGCGATGCCGAGAGGGAGCTAGGTGCCGGGTTTGGGCTCAATCCATGGAGTGTTTCCATGTTCTGGTCGACGAGGGGGGATCTAGGGTGGGAAGCCATGTTATCTCACACTCGATAGATATGCTGGTGGTACCTTGGGTGCCAAAGGACCAGGTATGCCTTGCTTATGTTTTTATAAGGGAATTGGATCACATGCAAGGGCTCCAGGAGCTGTTTTCACATATTTTTTTTATTTTTTTAGATTTTTTTTTGTGTTGCCCAAAAAACGGCGAAAGCCGCCGACGGCCGCGGCAACACAACGGTTGATGCAATCTTGGACCTAGTCATGCATACAGTCTAGGTAACCCATGGGACACCGCAAACCATTTTTTCCCTGAAAATTGAGAGTGTCATATAGGGAACCTACTATTAGAAACCGCATTTACTGGGACGTAACTCAAAAAAATACAATATATGCTTGCACCATGAGATAAATACCCACCTCTCGGGAATAGCCATGCACCATGGTGTAGCATGCGTGAAAATTGCGTCGGGCCCTTGGGCGCTCCCTAATCTTGCACCTTCTTTGGGAAAACACCTGTTTTTTGGGATCAGAAAATGGAAAGTCAAGATTTCTCGAAATGACCATGAAATCTCTAGTTGGAGAAGTCGCTTGCCATGCCCAAAGGGAGCTAGGTTCCGGGTTTGGGCTCAATCAATTCAGTGGTTCCATGTTCTGGGCTGCAAGGGGGGAAATCTAGGGTTGGAATCCATGTTAACTCAGTTTTTCCATCTATGTTAGTCACGAATACTCAGAAAAGCCTTTACTATAGCTCACTTAGAAACTAGCATGCTCTAATTGGTCAGACAGTTTTCACATGGATAATGCCTACCAACCGTTAATCCTCTTTGATCTAACGTCCACACAAAATTGTTACAGTGCCAACATCCCAATATAAAAATTATAGCACGACATGGTAGTTACAACAATCATAATGCAGGACGTGGAAGTTATATTTATAATAACAATACTAATAGCAGAACATTACTCATCATCATCGTCATCGGAGGCGACGGCGGTGTCCTCTGATGACTCTTCGGCAACTCCCTCCTCATAGATACGCTCCCTCTCCTCGTCCGAGTCCTCCTCCTCGTAGTCCCATGGGTCGAAGTCATTGTCATCCGCTTCTGTCTCCAACTGATCCATGAACGCTTCCTCGTTGCCCGAGTCGGAGTCGTCCTCATAGTTGGATCCTCTATTCCTCTTGGCCTTCTTCATGGTGGTCTCGCAGGCCTTCCTCCAGCACTCCTCTTTATTGGATGCTTCTTGGCTCTCCTCCGTCTTTGCCGGTGCACCCCGCTTCTTGGGTGCGGCGGGTATGGCAAGCTTCGACGTTGTTGTGTCCTCGAGCGCCAATGTCGATGGATCTAGGCGCGGTTGGACACTTCATGGTGCCTCATATGGTTGCCGGCGGGCACGAACGATGTCGCGACGATCAGGTGACACACGACGGTCAGCCCGGCAAGGATCTGCCACTACCATGACACGATTCAATCTTGCGCGAGGAAGTTGTTCGGAAATACCCAATGGCAGGTACGCAGAGTTGGGTGCCGATCCTATATAGGGCGCGAGGAGCATCTCGTAGTCTAGTCACGTAAAAATTGTACTAGCTTTTAAAATATCTACATACTAGGAGTGTTTGAAGGGAATATTCCCTGAGAGGCAATAATAAATTGTTTATTATGTGTATTCCAAGTATATGATAGATGTTTATTTTGCATGCTATAATTGTATTAATACGGAAACGTTAATACATGTGTGTTTAATAAACAAACAGAAAGTTCCTAGTTAAGACTCTCTCATAAACTAGCTCGTTGATTAACAAGATGATCAAGGTTTCCTGATCATGGACATTGGATGTTGTTAATAACGGGATCACAACATTAGTTTAATGATGTGATGAACATTCATCCGAAGTATAGCATTACGATCAAAGTCATTGAGTTTATATTGCTATAACAACTTACGAAGTGATCCTAATCCTTAGACCATGAGATCATGTCAATCACTAACACCGGAAGAGTTTCTTGATAACATCAAACGTCACACCGTAACAGGGTGATTATAAAGATGGGTTCAGAACTAATAAAGTGTTATGTTGAGGCTCATGGATCGAGAGTGGAATTTGTTCATCCCAATGACGGATAGATATACTCTGGGCCCTCTCGGTGATATCACATTGATTAGCTTGCAAGCAAGTGATTTGATCACTAGAATGTTATATCACAGGAACGAGAAAAGAGTGCATGTCGGTAACGAGATCAAACTAGGTATGGAGATACCGATGATCTAATCTCGGACATGTAATATATCGTGAGACAAAGGGATTAAGATACTAGCGTAAAAGGTTCCGACGATCACAAGAAAGTCATCGTTGAATGTGTGGGAGTCAGTATGGGTCTCGGATCCCGCTTCGATTATTGATCCGAGAGGGTCTCGATCATGTCCGCATTATTCACGAACCGTAGGGTGACACACTTAAGAGACACCGACATCCAATTGGAGCAAATGTTTCATGCGAAAGAATAAACAAGCGCGAATTTATTTCACTAGATACCAAAAGCAGGTTTTGGGTGAAATTGCATAAAGTGGTTATGCATGTGAAATAGAATTCTAGCAAGGGTTATTTGTGAATGTTTGTCATTAAAGTAATTGAAAAATTCTGAATAAAATAAAAGAGTTTTATTTAATGAGAGTTGCATTAAATTTGGTGGAAATTTAATGGGATTTTGAGTGGGTTTTGAGTGGAGAATTTTGAAGGGCCATTTTGTGAGTGGAGTGTCCACCCACATGAATGAGGAGAGGTGGGGCACCCTCCATGGCCGGCGGCCATGCCCTCTTGGGCTGCCCCCTCCCCTATATAAGGAGCCCCTCCTCTCACTTCTCACTCACACCTCCTCGTGAAGGATCTCTCTCCCCCTCTAGAATTTATCCCCCATGGTCTCGGACTAGCGAGATACATGTTCCCGGTGGCTATTCGGCAAGAAAGAGTTGTGCTTCCGCTGCATCGCTGGAGCGAGGAGGCGGAGGTTGCTCGGTGCCTCGAACGTGTGTGCGAGCACGGATGCGCTGCTGATTTGCGGCGCTAGGACTTCCTCTCGATCTTGAGATCGGCAAGAGATCGTCTACATCAACCACGAGTTGAACTCGTTAAGCTTTGTCGGTCTTCAAGGGTATGTTCTCTACGGATATACATCCGCCCGTTGTTTGTATCTAGTATAAATAGATCTTGGTATATAGTTCACATCGTAGGAAAATTTTTGTTTTCTATGCTGCGAACCCTTCAGTGGTATCAGAGCCGGATCTATGCGTAGATACTTTACACGGGTAGTACACATATGAGTATGTGGGCGATGATGATCATGTTGTTGCTCCTTTCTTGTGATTTTGGATATTGGTGGCATAGTGGGATGAAGCGGCCCGGACAAACTTTACATGTCCTCGCACATGAGACCTGTTCCACGCTTGACATGCAACTAGTTTGCATAAGTGGCTAGCGGGTGTCTCTCCTACTATAGTCAATATCTATTTTGCAAGCGAGTTGTCAACAATTTGATTATCCTCGTTGTGGTTCATGTTCGTAGGTAAGAACGGTTCTATCTCGAAAGCCCTAAGCCACGTAAAACTTGCAATGGATAAATTAGAGGCGTCTAGTTTAGATTGTTGCTGGGCTAGTGTTATGATATGGTAGTGTTGTAAGTAGAAGTATGAGATGATACTCTTACAACACACATAGCGTGTAAAATCCATAGACTTTGGATTTACACATATAGGTATGATAGAGATCATACCACAATGCACATGATAGAGATCATCTGCGGGAACCATATAATTTCACTAATAAACATATGATGTTTGATTACATCTTATATTGCTTGTTTAGCGCTTTGTTAAGCATAATAAGATGATCCCTCATTTAAATATCAAGATAAGAATGTGTTCTTCCTTTAGTATGCACCGATTATGTTTTCGTCGCTCCAAGACATCACGTGATGATCGGGTGTTCTTGGATCCACGACCATACTTCGGGTGTAAAACAGTTACACACGCAAATACTAAGGTTCTAACTTGGCGAGCCTAGCATGTACAGACATGGCCTCGGAACCCAGACCGAAAGGTTAAGCATGAGTCATATAGTTGATATGATGCCCATTTGATGCTCGCCTTTGAAGCTATACCGACTCACGTGATGATCGGACTTGGTGTAGTGGATTTGGTTCATGTAATCACCAAAAGGACACGAGGGATGTCGCTTTTGAGTGGGAGTTCATTCGTAATATAGATTAGTTGAACTCAATCTATCATACACTTAGTCTAAACTTTACAAATTCTGTTGTAGATGGCACCACCTTTTAATTTCAATGCGTTCATGGAGAAAGAGAAACTAACGAACGGTAGCAACTTTCTTGAATGGGCCATGAATTTGAGGATTCTCCTCTCTGCTGCACAAAAGCAATATGTGCTAGAAGCCGTTAGGCCCCACCTTTGATGATGCCTGACGAGGAGAAGAATGTCTATCGACTCGTCGGAGGACCACAACTTAGTTCATTGCGGCATATTGTATGGGCTAGAGCCGAACTTGAAAGCGTTTCAAAACGGCAATGCTTTTGATACAATGGGTGAGTTGAAAATGATTTTCGACACATCTTTGCTGTAAGCTACAATGCTTGGAAAAGTTCTTTAGTGCATGATGGAAGAGCACACTCCGTTAGTGAGCATGTACTCAAGATGTCGGGTTCTGCCGATAAGCTTGTGTCCTTGGGAATAACGATTCCCATTGACTTAGGCATACATCGTGTTCTGCGGTCTCGCCACCTAGCTATAAGAGCTTCGTGATGAACTATAATATGCAAGGCATGAAGAAGTCTCTCCCGAGCTTCACAATGCTTAAAAGCTGAAGTGGAGATCAAAAGGAACATCAAGTGTTGATGATCAATAGGAACACTGGTTTCAAGAAAGACAAGAAGGAAAACGGAAGGGAAGTAAGGCGGCAAGCTGTTGCTACTGAAAAGAAACCCGAGTTGGACCTAAGTCCGATACCGAGTGCTACTATTGTAAGGGGACCATCGAAGCGAATCGCCCCAAGTATCTGGCGCACAAGAAGGCGGCAAGGCAAACAAAGGTATATATGATATACATGTTATTGATGTGTACTTGACTAGTGCTCGCATGCACACGGGTATTTGATACCGGTTCAGTTGCTAATATTTGTAACTCGAATCAGGGGCTGCGGAACAGGCGACCGCTAGCAAGGGGTGAGGTCAAGATGCGTGTCGGCAATGGATCAAACGTTGATGTGATCGCGGTCGGAACGCTACCTCTCCACTTACCATCGGGATTAGTCATAAACTTAAATAAATGTTATCTGGTGCCTGCACTGAGCATGAACATTGTATCTGGATCATGTTTGATGCAAAGTGGTTATTCATTTAAATCTAAGAACAATGGTTGTTCCATTTATATGAATGAAATCTTTTATGGTCATGCATCGATGATGAATGGTTTATTTCTGTTAGATCTCGATGATAATGTTACACATATTCATAATGTTGATGCTAAAAGGATTAAACTTAATGATGATATATCCGCATATATGTGGCACTGCCGTCTAGGTCATATTGGCATTAAACGCATGAAGAAACTCCATTCAGATGGACTTTTGGAATCACTTGATTATGAATCATTTGATACATGTGAGCCATGCCTTATGGGCAAGATGACTAGAACGCCGTTTTCTGGTTCAATGGAACGGGCGACAGATTTATTGGAAATCATACATTCGATGTATGTGGTCCAATGAGTGTGTCGTGAGGTGGATATCGTTATTTTGTTACTTTCACGGATGATTTGAGTAGATATGGTTATATCTACTTGATGAAACACAAGTCTGAAACCTTTGAAAAGTTCAAGGAATTTCAGAATGAAGTTGAAAATCATCGTAATAGAAAGATCAAATTTCTACGGTCTGACCGTGGAGGTGAGTATCTAAGTTACGAGTTTAGCACTCACATGAAAGAGTGTGGAATTGTTTCACAACTCACACCTGCCGGAACACCACAGCGAAATGGTGTGTCGGAACGTCGTAATCGTACTTTATTAGATATGGTTCGATCTATGATGTCTCTGACGGACTTGCCATTGTCTTTTTGGGGTTATGCACTAGAAACTGCTGCATTCACTTTAAATCGGGCACCATCTAAATCCGTTGAAAAGACACCGTATGAATTATGGTTTGGAAACAAACCTAAGCTGTCATTTCTTAAAGTTTGGGGATGCGATGTTTATGTGAAGAAACTTCAACCGGATAAACTTGAACCCAAAGCGGAAAAATGCATCTTCATAGGATACCCTAAAGAAACTATTGGGTATTCTTTCTATCACAGATCCGAGGGCAAGGTTTTTGTTGGCAAGAATGGATCCTTTCTAGAGAAAGAGTTTCTCGCGAAAGGTGTGAGTAGTCGGAAGGTAGAACTCGAAGAGGTTGTGGAACCTTCTCTTCAAAGTATGGCGAGTAGCGCAGGCGGAAGTTGTTCGGAGTTGGCTCCACCTGTTGAAGAAGGAACTAATAATGATGATCATGAAACTCGAAAGAGTACTACCGAACCTCGCAGGTCAAACAGGACGCGTGCAGCTCCCGAGCTGTACGGAAATCCTGTCATAAATTTCATGGTTGATGAAAATAATGACCCTGCGACGTATGAAGAAGCGATGATGAGCCCGGATTCCAACAAATGGTTAGAAGCCATGAAATCCGAGATGGAATCCATGTATGAAAATCAAGTTTGGAACTTGGTGGAATTACCTCACGACCGAAAGGCCGTGGAGAACAAATGGATTTTCAAAAGGAAAACTGATGCTGATGGTAATGTGACCATCTATAAAGCTCGACTTGTCGCAAAGGGGTTTCGACAAATTCAAGGAGTTGACTACGATGAGACTTTATCTCCCGTAGCGATGCTAAAGTCAATTAGGATTATGTTAGCAATTGCTGCATATTTCGATTATGAAATATGGCAGATGGATGTCAAAACCGCGTTTCTCAATGGTAATATTGAAGAAGAGTTGTATATGATACAACCAAAGGGTTTTGTCGATCCTAAGGATGCTAACAAGGTGTGCAAGCTTCAGCGATCCATCTATGGATTGAAGCAAGCCTACAGAAGTTGGAATCTCCGCTTTGATGAGGTGATCAAAGAGTTTGGATTTGTCCAAACTTATGGAGAAGCTTGTATTTACAAGAAAGTGAGTGGGAGCAATGTGGCATTTCTGATATTATATGTGGATGACATATTATTGATCGGAAATGATATAGAACTTTTAAACAGTGTTAAAAGTTATCTAAACAGCAAATTTTCAATGAAGGACCTAGGTGAAGCGTCATACATATTAGGCATAAAGATCTATAGAGATAGATCTAGGCGCCTAATAGGGCTATCGCAAAGTACATACCTTGATAAGATTTTAAAGAAGTTTAAAATGGACGGAAGTAAGAAGGGGTTCTTACCTATGTTGCAAGGCAAGACATTGAGTAAGACTCAAAGTCCGGCTTCGGCGGAAGAAAGAGAGATAATGGACAAAGTCCCCTATGCCTCAGCCATAGGCTCTATAATGTACGCCATGCTATGTACAAGACCGGATGTGGCACACGCTATTAGTTTGACTAGTAGGTACCAATCGGATCCAGGTTCAGAACACTGGATAGCGGTCAAGAATATCCTTAAGTACTTAAGAAGAACTAAGGATATGTTTCTTGTATCTGAGGTGAAGAAGAGCTCGTCGCTAAGTGTTATGTCGACGCTAGCTTTGACACCGATCCGGATGACTCTAAGTCTCAATCCGGATACGTATTTCTCATGAATGGCGGAGCGGTTAGTTGGAGGAGCTCCAAACAACCTGTGGTAGCGGGATCAACAACGGAGGCCGAATATGTTGCTTTGCTTGAGCGGCTCAGAAGCGCTTTGGATGAAGGAGTTCATATCCGAACTAGGAGTTGTGGCAAACGTTGGACCCAATGGTGATCTATTGTGACAACAATGGTGCCATTGCCAATGCCAAAGAACCAAGGTCTCACAAGCATTCCAAGCTTATTAAGCGACGGTTTCACTCCATCCGCGAGCATGTCAAGGATGGAGATATAAAGATTTATAAAGTACATACGGATCTCAATGTAGCAGATCAGTTGACTAAAACTCTCCCTAGAGCAAAACATGATCAACACCAGAACTCAATGGGTGTTAGATATATCACTATGTAACTAGATTATTGTCTCTAGTGCAAGTGGGAGGCGAAGGAATATGCCCCGAGAGGCAATAATAAATTGTTTATTATGTGTATTCCAAGTATATGATAGATGTTTATTTTGCATGCTATAATTGTATTAATACGAGCGTTAATACATGTGTGTTTAATAAACAAGCGAAAGTTCCTAGTTAAGCCTCTCTCATAAACTAGCTCGTTGATTAACAAGATGATCAAGGTTTCCTGATCATGGACATTGGATGTTGTTAATAACGGGATCACAACATTAGTGTAATGATGTGATGAACATTCATCCGAAGTATAGCATTATGATCAAAGTCATTGAGTTTATATTGCTATAACAACTTACGAAGTGATCCTAATCCTTAGACCATGAGATCATGTCAATCACTAACACCGGAAGAGTTTCTTGATAACATCAAACGTCACACCGTAACAGGGTGATTATAAAGATGGGTTCAGGACTAATAAAGTGTTATGTTGAGGCCCATGGATCGAGAGTGGAATTTGTTCATCCCGATGACGGATAGATATACTCTGGGCCCTCTCGGTGATATCACATTGATTAGCTTGCAAGCAAGTGATTTGATCACTAGAATGTTATATCACGAACGAGAAAAGAGTGCATGTCAGTAATGAGATCAAACTAGGTATGGAGATACCGATGATCGAATCTCGGACATGTAATATATCGTGAGACAAAGGGATTAAGATACTAGCGTAAAAGGTTAAACCACGATCACAAGAAAGTCATCGTTGAATGTGTGGGAGTCGATGGGTCTCAGATCCGCTCGATTATTGATCGAGAGGGTCTCGATCATGTCCGCATTATTCACGAACCGTAGGGTGACACACTTAAGAGACACCGACATCCAATTGGAGCAAATGTTTCATGCCGAAAGAATAAACAAGCGCAGGAATTTATTTCACTAGATACCGAAACAGGTTTTCGGGTGAAATTGCATAAAGTGGTTATGCATGTGAAATAGAATTCTAGCAAGGGGTTATTTGTGAATGTTTGTCATTAAAGTAATTGACAAAATTCTGAATAAAATAAAAGAGTTTTATTTAATGAGAGTTTGCATTAAATTTGGTGGAAATTTAATGGGATTTTTTAGTGTGTTTTTTAGTGGAGAAATTTGAATGGCCATTTTTTGAGTTGAGTGTCCACCCACATGAATGAGGAGAGGTGGGGCACCCTCCATGGCCGGCCATGCCCCTTGTTGCCCCCTCCCCTATAAAAGGAGCCCCTCCTCTCACTTCTCACTCACACCTCCTCGTGAAGGATCTCTCTCCCCCTCTAGAATTTATCCCCCATGGTCTCGGACTAGCGAGATACATGTTCCCGGTGGCTATTCGGCAAGAAAGAGGTGTGCGTCCGCGGCATCGCTGGAGGCGAGGCGGAGGTTGCTCGAGCGTGTGTGCGAGCACGGATGCGCTGCTGATTTGCGGCGCTAGGACTTCCTCTCGATCTTGAGATCGGCAAGAGATCGTCTACATCAACCACGAGTTGAACTCGTTAAGCTTTGTCGGTCTTCAAGGGTATGTTCTCTACGGATATACATCCGCCCGTTGTTTGTATCTAGTATAAATAGATCTTGGTATATAGTTCACATCGTAGGAAAATTTTTGTTTTCTATGTTGCGAACCCTTCAGTGTTGTCATGTAACAAATCAAAAAATGCACCCTATGGCAGCTCGGGAAGTGTCCAGTGCATGCCTGTCGACGTGGAGTTCAACGTTTCAGCATGTTGTGTCCATGCAGCAGTTGCGTGCGTCATGCCAACCCCTTGAACACGCGAGGAGTATCTTGTAGTCTAAGCACGCACACACGCTGGATGTGCAACCCACAATTTCTTCCTCCCTGGTAGTCCCACCCTGGCCCCTTTATCCACGGGATATTAGACGGCGTGCGCCGAAGCCCCCACTAAACTGTCCATCTCATTAAAGCCAGTCCAATCGAATCACATTGGTGGACTGTGGGGTATTATTCCCGGGTTATGCCAGTCACGCTTCTTTGAGAAGGAAGCAACATAGGCCATCAATTAACAAAAGAACGGTGGATGTAGGTTGAGATAGCACCGGAGTAAACGGTGGTCTTGTATAAGACTGTACCACGGACTGGACTCTTTAACCATTCTACCCCTTCCATCACTTTCTTCTTCCTCCTACCCCCACCTTACTCCATCTGCATTAGCCATGGCTCCCCTGAAGAGAGGCGGATAGACCGTGCATGCAGAGAGAAACGATATAGTCTGCTGCCTCTGAATTCTTGCTCAACCAGCTGCTCCCCCCCCCCCCCCCGCTCGCAGAGAGGCCCAATATCTCCTAGCAATTGTGCTAATGTTCCAGCAGGCGAGGGCTCCTCCCGGTACAGTCTTCTTCTTCTTCTCCTTTGTTTTATTCTTATTCTTCTATGGCTACTTCTTATTCTTCTTCTTATTCTTACTATGCTACATATTCCAGGGTGGCCGTGGACCCTAAAACCAGCACGATGGTGGAAATGATGCTGAATGTTCCAGCAGTCGATGGCTCCTCCCGGTACAGTCTTCTTCTTCTCTGTTTCTTCTATGTCTACTTCTTATTCTTCTTATTCTTGATCTGCTACATATTCTAGGGTGGTCGTGGACCCTGAAACCAGCACGATGGCAGCGGCGGTGCTGAGTGTTCTAGCAGGCGAGGGCTCCTCCCAGTACAATCTTCTTCTTCTTCTTCTCTGTTTTCTTCTTATTCTATGTCTACTTCTTATTCTTCTTCTTCTTCTTACTCTGCTACATATTCTAGGGCAGCCATGGACCTGAAACCAACACGATGGCGGAGGCATCGCAGGACCTGTTCGGCCATGTTCCCCGGCTCAGCGAGGTAGGAAATCTCCACACTTTTTACCAATCATAATGCCGCTGGCATGCATTTGGTTTTATTTTTGAGATTCTAAATGTGGAAATATTAGATCGTGGTTGCCCGCAAGTAGCCTCCAAGTAGAGACCACGATCAATCCTTTTATTCTATATTGTTCTTCATAGACACATTGGGGTTTTTTTGATTTGAATATTTTCCTTCCCTGGAACATGCAGTACAATTATAGAGTACATATTTTAAATAACATGAATGATACAACAAGCGAAGGACGATTTCCGTGACAAGGTGGCCGCGATCAATGCCAAGATTGATAACCAATTGAAGGGTGCACACTCCCTAACCCAGGATAATGAGCACCTTCGAAGGAGTTTGTCTCTGAAGAAGGAGATCACGCTTGATGTTTCACTTAACATCAAGAGGCTCGAAGCAGAGCACCACGAGCTATAGAGGATGATCGATGAGCTGCATAAGTTGATCGCACATAGCTAGTCCTAACAAGACTTGGCCATCAAGTTAATTACGAAGCTCATGTGTGACAAGAAGAATCTCTAGAATAGATGCATCCTCCTACTGGACGAAGCCACCGTGACACGCAGAGAACGCATCAGCGAAGCAAAGGCTACCATCGACGCCTACAATAACAGGGACCATTTCCTGGAAGCAGTGAGACGGATGAAGGAGGACATGGACCGAGGTATCAACATGCTCAAGAGTCTAATCAAGGAGAATGAGGAGCTAACGGCTGACCTGGAGGCGTATCGGGCAACGCCCAAGTCAGATTCCGAGTAGAGGGGGCAGGAATCTCACTTCATGCTCCAGTACTTTTGTAATTTACATATGTCGTGCAATTAAGGAATCTTGGAGCAACTCCTTATTTCTATGTTTATCTTACATGCCTATCAACTGAATTATGGGTTTGTGTTCTCATGAATGGACATCATCCTTTCCTTCCATTATGTATCTGAGCATGGAATTAGATTATGATTATGCCACTACTATTTGGTTATATTGGAAAAACGCGCAGCAATCCTTAGATGGAGATAGTCCTAGGTTGCTTTGAAGTTGTAATTAAGACTATGCCACTATTTATCCAGTTGAATTTGGAAAAAGGCTATATTTCTCTGACACTGAAATTAGGAATGCGCCAATAGTTTATCCTGTTGAATTGGGAAAAATCCTATATTGCTCGAACATTGAAATTATGAATGCGCCACTAGTTTATCATGTTGAATTGGAAAAATGTCTATATTGCTCTGACATTGCAATTAGGACTGTGCCACTAGTTGATTCTGTTAAATCTATATTATTAAAAAGATTGGGATCGTTCGTCACCCCTCAAAATTTCTGTCTGCCGCTAAATTACGATTTTCCCTTAGCTGTTCTGAGGTATTTCAGCGACTGCCACCTACGAGTCAAACATTTTCCTGGATTTTCGATCTAATCTGGCGTTGCGGATGTCCTGGTCGAGAGCAGAGGCGGCACTGTTAGCATGGTGTTGCGGAGGGGGCCGAACGATGGCGGCGACTCACGTCCTCGCGAATCGCGGAGGGGGCCGAACGGCGGCGGCGGCTCATGTCCTCGCGGGCGCCCGTGGCCGGTTTCTGCCGCCTTGACATGCCTTCCTCGATTCCCTGTCACCCCCCTTCATGATGCAAGCCACCGTCTCCCTTTTTGCCGTCGACGCAAGGGGAAGGAGGAGGTGGTCTTCAGCGCTCCATCTGTCCTCCGTATGCTGCTCTCCTCCTCTCCTCTTCCTGAACCTTCAGACCACCCGGACGGACGGACGGAGATCCCTCATAGCCACCTGCAAAACTTGACATGCAGTCTGCTCTCTCTCTCTTAGGGCGGACGAAGCCGGCGACCTACCCTTCGAGCTCCTCGACCGCGCCAGGCTCAAGCTTCTCCACCGAACGCATGAACAGGAGGACGCCACCGCCCGCATTTACGAGTTCCCCAAAGCTGGCCCGAGGAAGAAAATTAGATGGATTTTGAAGACGATTTTGCATCCTTGCATACCATCCTGGCGAGGATGAGCATATGCATACGAACCAGGAGATACGGAGGATGCCTGAGCATGGTGCCTGATGAGTAGATAAAAACAGTGAGTTTTCTGCACCGGACATTGTGATTCAATAAAATGATGATCAATGTGGTAGTGTCAGCCTAATCTTGCTAAAGTATTCGGAATCAGCTCGCTGCCCTTTACCTCTAGATGATACTACTGCTAGTGAATCAAAATTTGGCTCCACCACAATGTGTGACAAACGAGGTTCAGAAGTTACAGTGATAAATAAGCTTCGGGCACTAGTAGAAACGAGGCTTTTTGTTGATCCTGGAAAAGGGCTTTAACACCGGTTCTTCTACGAACCGGTGTTAAAGGGGGGGGCGTACCAGCGTGGCCTGTGCGGCAAAAAGGAGCCCCCCTTTAACACCGGTTCGTGGCACGAACCGTGGCCCGCGCAGCCCCCCCTTTAACACCGGTTCGTGGCTTGAACCGGTGATAAAGGGGGGCCTATATAAGACACCGCAGCCCACAACCCACTCTTCCATTTTTTCACTATCTCATTTTGGAGCCTAGAAAGAGGGTGTGAAGAGTGTTAGTTTGTGTTTTTTTCATATGCACAAGAGGTGTTCGGTGAAATGCCCGAGAGCTCAAAATATTTTTTCTCGTTGCTCTTTCCTTCTCGGTCGAGGTCGGCAACTATCCTTTCATGTGTCATTGATGTACTATATATATAAATGGTCATCTCCCTATTAATTTTTGATATATACTACATATTAATGCAGATGAACCGGCAATGGATGTAGGTGACCGCCGCACTTCCGAGTACATTACGGGCCTCCAAAAATTTCATCGTTGTGGCTGATGCAAACCGTGGTCACAATGGTTTTATGCGTCGTCCGTGTGTTCACTATCAGAATAAGAAAGACTACTCAAATAACAGAACCATTCGCGCCCACCTGCTTCCGATCCGGTTTCATGCCCAGCTATAATTGTTGGACCAAGCACGGAGAAAAAGGGGTTGTGATGGAAGACAACGAAGAAGAAGAGGATGATGACAACTATCATAATATGTATCATGAATATGATGATACTACAACGAGGGTAGATAATGAAGATCAAGAGGCAGCAGATGGGCCCGCTGATGACGATCTTGGTCGGGCCATTACTGATGCAAAGGAAGAATGTGAAACTGAAAAGGAGAAGGAGAAGCTGGAGCAGATGTTAAAGGATCACAAAACATTGTTGTATCCAACTTGCGAAGATGGCCACAAAAAGCTAGGTACCACACTGGATTTGCTGCAATGGAAGGCGAAGAACGGTGTGGTGACACAAGCATTTTCAAAGTTGTTGGTAAAATGAAGAATCTTCTTCTAAGAAATAATGAGTTGCCCGACGGTACATACCAAGAAAGAAGGTTGTCGCCCTCTAGGATTAGGCGTCGGAAGATACATGCCTGCATTAATGATGCATCCTCTACATGGTGAGAAGTACGAGAATTTGAATGCATGCCTGGTATGCACTGCACTGCGGTATAAGATCAGACGAGACGATCCTGGCGATGTTGAGGGCGAGGACCCTAGGAAGAAGGTTCCTGCCAAGGTTATGTGGTATGCTCCTATAATACCACGGTTAAAACGTCTCTTCAGAAATAAAGATCATGCCAAGTTGTTGCGATGGCACATGGAAGACCGTAAGAAAGACGAGATGTTGAGACACCCCGCTGATGGGTCACAGTGGAGAAAAGTCGAGCGAGAGTACCCGGACTTCGCACGTGACGCAAGGAACTTAAGGTTTGGTCTAAGTACAGACGGCATGAATCCTTTTGGTGAGCAGATCTGCAGTCATAGCACCTGGCCTGTGACTCTATGTATCTATAATCTTCCTCCTTGGTTGTGTATGAAGAGGAAGTTCATTATGATGCCAGTGCTCATCCAAGGCCCGAGGCAACCCGGCAACGACATTGATGTGTACCTAAGGCCATTAGTTGAAGAACTTTTACAGCTGTGGGCCAAACCAGGTGTACGTATGTGGGATGAGCACAAAGGGGATCCATTTGACCTACGAGCATTGCTTTTCGTAACCATCAATGATTGGCCTGCTCTTAGTAACATTTCAGGGCAGACAAACAAGGGATACAATGCATGCACACACTGTTTAGATGAGACTGAAAGTGTATATTTGGATAAATGTAAGAAGGTTGTGTACCTAGGGTATCGCCGATTTCTTCCGAACCTGCATCCAGTAAGAAAGAAAGGCAAGCATTTCAAACGTCTGGCAGAACCCCGGAGGAAGCCTGTCCTCCGTACCGGTGAGGAGGTATTTGGTATGGTCAAGGACCTATAAGTAATCTTTGGAAAAGGTCCTGGCAGTCTATCTGTTCCAAATGACGATGTCGGACACGCGCCCATGTGGAAGAACCAATCTATATTTTGGGACCTACCCTATTGGAAAGTCTTAGAGGTCCGCTCTTCAATCGACGTGTTCCAGAATCACGACATGAGGGGACTGCATGGAAAAGGCACCCTAGGATGTAAAGCAATGATATGTAGGGACAGGCATTCTCTCAATCAAGCACACTACATGGTTTTACAAAGATCTATCTTGGTTGCCCCGTATATTAATGAACACAAGAATTTAATACGCCTCAAACACCTGGGGCAGTCTGATGAATGGATTATAAGTGAACACATGGCGAGTTTTGGCGGCTGGCTGCAAAGACTTCTCACGAATAACACCACTGTTGGGGATCAGTTGTACTTGTTGGCCAGGACACCATCTTCGACTGTATGTACTTTCCAAGGGTACGAGATAAATGGGAATACATTTTACACGATAGGCCAAGATAAAAAGAGCACCAACCAAAATAGTGGTGTCCGCTTCGATGCAGCAGAAGACAATGGGCAAAAGACCACGTATTATGGGTTCATAGAGGAGATATGGGAACTTGACTATGGACCTAATTTTAAGGTCCCCTTGTTTCGATGCAAATGGGTCAAGCTAACAGGAGGAGGGGTTGAGGTAGACAAAAAGTACGGAATGACAATGGTGGATCTCAACAATCTTATGAAGGTAGACAAGAACTTAGACGAACCATTCGTCCTAGCCAATGATGTGGCTCAGGTTTTCTATGTGAAGGACATGTCCTCCAGACCAAAAAAAAGAAAAAATATGCAAACGAATACATCATATGATGAGCCAAAGCGTCACATAGTTCTTTCAGGGAAAAGAAACATCGTGGGAATCGAGGACAAGACAGACATGTCAGAAGATTATAATAAGTTTGATGAAATTCCGCCCTTCACAGTGAAAACTGACCCAAGCATTCCATTAAGTAAATAAGATGCTCCATGGTTACGTCTGAAGCGATCATAAGGAAGGACATATGCCAAGAAGTCCATGCTCATATTATGTAACTCTAGTTCATGTCTTTTGCGGTTTGTGGCTTGACCGAAGGATATCTTTCACGGTTTGTGGATTGACCGGGACTATATATAGGGGGACCGGTTTTGTAGTCTCAGTTTTTAATATTAATAAATGTCTTGAGTGTTAGTCTTGTTTTGTGGCTGGATCGGGACTATGAGAAGAAGTTGTCCCGATTCGTACTTACCATTAAGATCTGATCTCCAAACGCGCGCGGTCACATATTAGGGAGTGCCTCTATGACCAGTTTCTTGGAGATCTTGGGAGGGCTCCGTCGGCATCTCCCTGAAACTGGCCGTAGTGGTGTCCCTCTCTCGAAAACCATGTTGCAGCTTGTAACTTCTCTAACTAGATCAATACACCTGGGAGCTAACTAATTTCACATATTAGGGAGTGCCTCTATGACCAGTTTCTTGGAGATGCCGGAGGACTAGGCTCCGTCGGCATCTCCCTGAAACTGGCCGTAGTGGTGTCCTTGCTCTCGAAAACCATCTTGCAGCTTGTAACTTCTCTAACTAGATCAATACACCTGGGAGCTAACTAATTTCACATATTAGGGAGTGCCTCTATGACCAGTTTCTCGGAGATGTTGGAGGACTCGGCTCCGTCCGCATCTCCCTGAAACTGGCCGTAGTGGTGTCCCTGCTCTCGAAAACCATCTTGGAGATGCCTCAAACTGGCTGGAGGACTGGACTCACAAGGATGCTTATTTATAGTACAAGCAGCTCGGCATAGTGTCGACACTTACGAAATAATGTCGACACTCACCCCTATTATTAGTGTTGACTCATGTTTTGTCCCGGTTGGTGTCTCCAACCGGGACTAAAGGTTCATCTTTAGTCCCGGTTGGTGACACCATCCGGGACAAGGTACACGCCGCACGACATAATGTCGACACTCACCCCTATCATTAGTGCTGCCTGGCCCAGCCTGAAATCCCTCCAACCGTCCCATTTTTAGAACAATGTCATATTTCTTCTGTTAACAGTATATGTATTAAATGAGCCATTTTTCTTCCTTCTATTTCTTCCCTCCATTTTTTTCCCGCCATTTTTTCCCGCCATTTTTCTTCCCGCTAGTTCTTCCCTCCAGTTCTTCCCGCCAGTTCTTCCCGCCAGTTCTTCACTATATATATATGTAGGGTTGGCCTCCATTTTCATTGCAAATCTCTAGACTCATATCTGCAACCTCATCACTCTTTCCCATGGCTTCCACCGTAGCACTAACCCCCAGGGAGGCGGAGGCTCTTTGCGCCTCGAACTACCCCTGCCCGAGCCATCATGTCCCCGTCGGCTGGATCTTGGCCTTGGCGTGCAGTTCCTCCTGTCCCTCTAGGTGTGGCGCTCCGGATGGCCATCACGAACCACTACTACTTCGAGCTCACGCCGGAGCAGCGGAGGAATCCCAGATGGCATCCCGACTATTTCCCTACTTGGGAAGCCTTCTTCGTGGATCGGCGTGAGAGGGCGCTCGCCAGGCACGAGGAGGACGGCCCACCTCCTCCGAACTTCAACGAGGCCGGCCGTTGGCTATGGTGGCGCGGTCGTACTCTCCAGAGCGTCATGGCCTATGACACTGCCGCCGACTCTAACCCCGTTTGCGCTACCCTCAAGTCCAGCCCACGCGTACTCAGCCTTCAAGGTTCAATTACGGCGACCTCGGCGGCGGCAATGATGTGGCGGTACTGACGACTCTGATGGTGAGTATTACAGGTGTAGGCAGGAGCATGACTGAATCACTCCAACAGTCTGAAACAAGTTCAGCCGATTGTTACTTAATCTGTCCATGTATCTTAATTTTCAGTTCTTTTATATATCTTAATTTTCAGTGGTGCTTTATGTAACTTACTATTAGTTGCATTCTGTATTTTAATTCCAGTTCTATCTCCTTCACAAAATGACCTATCTCATTCGAGGTTTCTTGGCTTTCGTGTCAAATGACCAATGTTATGGCTAGAATCAAGTCATAGTTTGTGATAATATGGCCATATTGTGCATACATGTGCATCATGGCATGGCAAACAATGTTGCAAGAGGAAGTTTTCCTTTTTATCGCACCAAAAAGGCATTTTCCATTTTCCGAGCATAAAAAACAGACAGTTTTGTGAAGCAACCACCAAATGGCTAATTCAAAAAACCACCACCACATTTTACAAAAATACTAGACCATCTTATATGGACAATGTACCAACAGGGGGATCTGAAACCTTTCCGTCCACCTCTGATGAAAAAGACAAATTCCTGCCGAATCGGCAGGAAGTGGGTCAGATGTGAACTACAGGTACATGATACGATGCTCATGATTTTTTACAAAAATCATTTTTAGGTTCACAATATGCTATTTTATCAAAAATCCAATGCAAGTTGAGCGACGCTTTGTCAGATTCAAGTGTATACAAAAGATGCGGCATTTAAATATCCAATCAATTCAAAAATGTTAATACAAAATAAAATATAATTTTCTCTAATAAAATAGGGTTAGATTCCTTTTTAGATGCTTAATATTTCTTATGTTCAAAGTTTTAGGATTTGACAATTTATTTTTGTTTGAATTGAATACTCAAAATTTATATGTAAGTGTTTTAATCATTTTGAAAATTTTCATCTAAAGTAAATATAAAATGTTTTTACATGAATGGATAGATATTATTTTTCTGAAAATTATGATATATTATTCATATTTTTTTGAGTTGAAATGAATAAGATATGAATTTTCTAAATTCATATCCTATTTTTTGAATTATAAATGCCCCCACCCCTTTAATGCATGAAATAAATGCCCCCCCCTTTAACACCGGTTCCAGCCACTAACCGGTGTTAAAGGAGGGCGCATTTATTTCGTTTTGCGCTGCACCCCCCTCCCTTTAACACCGGTTCGTGGCTGGAACCGGTGTTAAAGGGGGAGGGTGCACGCGCGAAACGAATTCCCTCCCCTTTAACACCGGTTCCAGCCCCGAACCGGTGTTAAAGGGAGGTATTAAATGCGGGCCTTCCCCTTCCTTCTCCCCCCTAGAGCCAGATCGAAAGCCGCGTAGAGAAAAACAGAGGGAGAGACGCCGGCGTCGTCCAGCCCTCGCGTCGGCCGCCACCGCCGTCGCCCTCGCGTCAGCCGCCACCGCCAACTCGATCGCAGCCGCCGTCGCCCCCGCGCGCGCCAACACCGCCACCACCACTGCCACCGGGCGCGCGCCACCATAGCCGACGACGACGCCGGCACCTACAAGAACCCCACCGTCATGCTCGTGGTGAGCTAGCGGACCTCCTGGTCCCCTCTGTTTCCTCCCTTTTGCGCATTGTCCCGATGAGCACCTTGCACGTGGAGGCGGCGGCGGAGCTCGCGGTGGCGCCTAGGTGGTGCGAGCTCCGGTGGTGGCCATGGCGGTAGGCCAGCGATGTTGGGGTATGCATGGTCCTTCTCGGGTTGCAGGTGTGTCCGATGGCAACAACGGCACGGCGTCCCTCTATTCAGCGATGCGATGTGTCGTTTGTCGTCAGAGTGGTGGCTAGAGTTCACGGATGCCGGTGGCGGCCTTAGAAGGTGGACTGCGCGGGCAGCTCTTTGGCGAGCGTCGTGGAAGACGGGCGGGCGGGGCAGAAGACGGGGAGCGGTACGGAGGTTTTTTCAGGCGAAGGCGGCGATGCCTGCGGGTACCGTTACCGCTCTGGGGCCGCCGATGCTGCTACCTTCTTCGTCACAGGGCTCCGGGTGAAAACCCTTTACCATAGGTCTCGTTGGTCGTTACCCTCTTGGGGGCGTCGTTGTGGAGCTCTGACTCATCCTGATCTTGGCTCATTGACTTCGGTGGCAAGTTTAGGTTCTCCGCGGTTTTTCTTGATTATTTTGATCTGCTTTAAAAAGGGATATCCCCTCCACATTGTATTTGTTCTGCCAAGTTGTTTGCCGTTGCTGCCGTCGCTCCGGTGACCATACTGAGGCAGCGCCGTCACTATAATGCTTGCCTCGGCCTCCTCTTTCGAACAACGCCCATTTTAGGTAGGCCGCATCACGCTACCTCGCGCGCCCTAGGTCGCTCTCCAACGCCGCCAGCCTCCGGTCAGCCACTGTAGCTAGCCCCTCTCATATGCATCCGGGATTTCTCCGAATTAGGGTTTGGACCCCTCGGAACTCGTTTAAAATGATCAAGCATCCTTAGGGTTTTAATTTCATTTGTGTATTTATTTGTGTATTTTTGTATGAATAATATGTATATTTGTGTATGAATCCAAGTCCACTTGAATGTTTACTCTCTTACTCTAGATAATATTATTGTTTTAGAAACTATGGATCCACTTAGTAGAAACCTTGAAGAAGAAGAAATAATGGAGAACATTATTGATGAGGACACCTCACAATATCTGAACTTGGAGGGACATGATGACAGCTCAAGTAGTCATGGAGAAGATGAAGACTCCGGTGAACGCAATTTAGTGATTACAAAGTCCGGCGAGGTATATGCATTGATTAAGCCTCTGCTGACTTCCACCAACAATCTTCTTCTACATGTATTAATTAACGCTTCTTTCTTCTTTTAGCCCTCTGGATCGACCAGCCAGCAACCATCTTCTTCTATGAAAAAGAGCAAGCGAGGCGCGAGCCATCGGTTGAAAGATCGTGCAAAGTTCACGATCGAAGCAGTCCGTGTTGATGGCAGGCCGATGGAGCCCAAGAAGGCCGCAGACAAATTTGTACGTCAGGCTGGAGTTCTTGTTAGGGACCAAATCCCAATCATAATTGAATATTGGAATAAGCCAAAGTAGGGCAACGGTACCTTTGTCGATGAAAGATCCAAAGAAACGCTTTGGAATTCGTTGTTGGTAAATTTCACCCTTCCGCTAGAGGAGGATGAAAACAAACCGGTTATAAAGGAAAAGGTCAAAGAGTGGACTCTAAAGAAGATGGCTGACGCTTTCCGCAACTGGAAGACAAAATTGAACAAATTTGTCAAAGCTCGCGAGACTCCAAATTTCGAAGACGCATATTATCCGAAGATAAGACCTCACTGGCCCAAATTTGTGGCATATAAGGAAGGTGCTATAGCTAAAAAGAGTTCAGAAACCAATACGCTAAATGCCCAGAAGAAGGAATATCACCAGAGGACAGGGTCAGGTGGCTACATATCTCAGAGGCCTAAGTGGGAGGAAGTTGAGAAGGCCCTGCGCGCTAGAGGGATCACACCCTAGACAGATGGGTGGGACCTACGTGCAAAGACTTGGTTCTACGGAATCGGGGCAAGGTTGGACCCAGAAACAGGATTATGTATCTTCCCAACACTCCTTGCCAAACCCGTCACTGAACTCATCACGGCATACGAGGAAACAGCCGCCAGGACCTTCCATCCCGACAGAGAGAATGACCAGCTCACACGCGCCATCGGTAAAAAATAACACCCTGGACATGCACGAGGCATAGGGGGTATGACGTGGAAGGATGGGTTTGCCGAGTGGAGCGACTCTTACAGATGGCGCGGTAGAAAATAAAAAGAGCGTACAGAGCGGATGACACAGATAGAACATGCACTTGTGGCGCTGCAGGCGCAAGTGAATGCACTGTGAAACCATCAAGCTACGGCCCATCTCAGCGGCACGAAGAGCCTGCATTGGAAGCTGTCGGCGGCCCTGACTCTACGCGGAAAAGCAGCGTGGCTTCCACGGAGAACGTGCAGCCCACGCTTGAAATGGCGGGTCCTCGATACCCCGTGGATGAGATCACGGAGAGCGAACACGCTGAGCTGCATGTGAGATTAATGGGCTTATCCATTAAGGTGGTTGTCGGCTATGCCTTACCTCCTGTAGCTGGTGGAACTTACCACTGCCGACCGATTCCAGATGGCTATGCTATTGTCGGGGTGGATGAGGTTGTGAAGGAATATGAGGAAGCACAGCTTGACCATGCTATAGGTGAAGGGGAAACTCAACTCAAATTTACAGCAAAAACAACCATTCTTTGGAAGAAGGAACACATCGTGCTTCCAAATTGGAGGCCACTGGCACCCCCGCCGTCTCATGGCGTCGTGATCTGAGCCGCTTGACCATCTCTGTGGCAGCCATCTCCGGCCTTGACCATCTCTGCGGCAGCCATCTCCGGCGTGCCAGCCATCTCCTGCCCATCAGCCATCTCCGGCGCTTCAACCATCTCCTCAGCATAAGCGGAAGAGCACTGCCACGAAGAGCATCACTAGCACTGCCACAAAGAAATCCGCAGGAAACCGTACGCCAAAGAGTTCAAAAGACTACGTCCCGCAGCCTTCCGCCAAGCCATTGCCGGTTTTACCATGGAATCGCAGCGACGAGGAGACCAATAGGATCTCGGAAGAAGAGGTCAATAAATTCTTTGCACCTAGACGGGCCGAGCCAAAGGAGAAAATAGATCCGGCGGTGGTGGAGAAGTTTTACAATAATCTTTTGAAACCTGAAACCCCACTTGTGCCGGACTACAAGTGCCAGATTTTGAAGGAGGATGTAAGGCGTCGTAGGGAGACTGAAAGTAGCAGTCGTGCGGCACCCCAGAAAACAGTTCCCATGCTCGGAGAGCAGGAAAACCAATCGTGCACCCCGCTCCAAGTGTTCGACACACGGGACGCTCCTCCCGTAAATGATTACGAGGCAAAGCTACAAAGAAAGGCCAATGAGATGGGGATGACTTACATTTCATACTTGAACAAAATGGGAGACAACTTGCCCAAATGCGATGCCAACCCCATACAGCCATGGAAGTATGGGAAGAATCTCGTCAAGAAAGAGGAGCTCAAGAATCTACCAACAAAGTGAAGAGGTTTCACGGAATAGTAAATCAAAATTTTCTACGGATGCGAACAGAGGGAAAGCCAAGATCTAATCTAGGAGATGCAAACAACGAGAGAGATTGGATTAGATCTTCATACCCTTGAAGATTCGCACAGCGGAACGTTCGTCGGAACGTGGGTGATGTAGTCGTACTCGCTTCTCCTCCTCGCGATCCGATCCGATCTAGCATCACAAGTGGCGGTGCCTCCGTGAGATGCACACGTGCAGCACCTCGACGTCTCCTCCTTCCTTGGTCCAGCAAGTATGGTGGAGAGATGGGTTGGATCTACAACGCGACGGCAGTGCAATTGGTGGAGAATTTCTGCAGCAGGGCTTCGCCTACAAGCAGTCGGGAGGGAGAGAGGAGGGCAGAAGGGCGGCTAGGGTTGGAGGGGAAGGTGTAACGGGTTGGTGCGCCCCCACCCCTCTTTATATAGAGGGGGGCGCAGCCCTAGCCCCTCCCCCAATCCCAAACCGGCGGCCCCAAAGGATAAGGAGTGGGGGGCAAGGAACCCCCCCCCCTTCTAGAAGGTCTATCTCGAGTTTAAACCTCTCTTGGCCGGCTGGGCCCTATGGGGCCTTGTGCCCCTGGCCCAATGCGGCCAGGGCACTCCCTCATAGGCCTATGCCCCCTCCCGGAAGGTGGGGCCACGTTGGTCCCCTTCCGGAAGGTTCTAGAAGCTTCCGGTATAATACCGATTAACCCAGAACAATTCCGAACTCCAAAAACTGCACTGCCTTATATGAATCATATTATCCGGACCACTCCGGAACCTCTCATGATGTCCCGGATCCCATCCGAGACTCCGAACAAAAACTCATAAACCAATTATCCAATCTATCCTAGCGTCGAGACACGTTAAGTGTGTGACCCTGCGGGTTCGAGAATATGCAGACATGATCTTCTATCAATAATCAACAACGGGGTCTGGACACCCATATTGACTCCCACACATTCATCGATGATCATATCGGATGAACCACGATGCCAGGATTCAATCAATCCCATATATATTCCCTTCGTCTCGCGATATTTTACTTGCCCTAGATTCGATCGTCGGTACCTTCATACCTAGTTCAATCTCGTTCACAGCAAGTACTTTACTCGTTCCGTAATCCGATATCACTTTGTGATTAACTCCTTCACCACATGCTTGCAAGCGGTGTTGATATCGACACGAGTGGGCAAGTATCTCTCCGACTTCGGAGGGACAAATCCCATCTCGATACATACAACCCAACAGATACTTTCCGATCACCTGAGAGACACCTTTATGATCACCCTCTCATAGGATGAAGTTTGATGACCTCAAAGCTTTCTTCCGATACCAGGGAGTTGTATTATCTCATGGTCTAAGGAATACAATATTTGACATAAGAAAAGCTTCGCAAAGACGAACACGATGACACGATCTAATTGCTTCGCTTAGTTTGGGTCTGTCCATCATATCATTCTCCCAATGATATGATCTCATTATCAATTGACAACTCATGTCTATGGTTAGGAAACCTTAACCATCATTAATCAATGAGCTAGTCCATAGAGGCGTACTAGGGACACGGTGTTGTTCACAAACCACACAAGTATTAAAGTTTCCGCTTAATACAATTCTAGCATGGAATATAAACATTATCATGAACAAGAATTATAATAATAACATCTTTATTATTGCCTCTAGGGCATAATTCCAACACAAAGATGCGAAGATTGCACAAGTGGTACCTTGATTTATGCAAGACGAGAAAGGAAGAATGGATCACGACGCATATAAGAGATGAGATTTTCTTGTGCGGAGACGACGAGATCGACTTCAACATTCAAGACTTGCATTTTCTATTCAATCAGAAGGAACTCGACAAAGCTGCCATCAGCCTTTATTGTGTGTAAGTACTATTTCTGTAATTTATATCTCATCTCATTCACTTCATTAATTGCATGTATATATATATATATATATGCTCAGCATATATGTATATACTATTATACAGAAAAAAGGTTATGGAATGCATGAAAGGAGGCCCTTTTGACATTGGGTTCGTTGACCCAAATAGAGTTCATGAAGAAGTGGCAAGAACCAAACTCGGGCAAACAGAAGATTACTTGCTAAGGTCTTTACTGAGACAACAAACCAAAAGGGAAATACTATTGCCTTACAACTTCTCATGAGTACTGTTACCCTCTCTTATACACATTCTGTTTCGGCTTACTCGATGTTAAGTGTAACTGATGATGAGTTATGCGTGCGTAGGTTCCACTTTATTCTGCTAGTCATTCAACCCGACTCAGGAAAAGTCCTTGTCATGGACTCGTTACGAAAAGAAAAAAAGATATGGACAGACTTTAGAGAGATGCTCCAGAGGTAATTTCAATCATATTATCACACTAGATCGGTAACTTTCGTGACAAAAAGTAATTAATTACTCTTTTATCCATTTTCTTTGCCGGACAGGGTTTGAAAAAGGTTCACGGGCAGGGTCGTGGGTGAATGGTCAGAAGAACTAAAATTTGTAGACCAAAATGTAAGTAATACTAGCTAGCTAGGTCTGCGTATCTCTTTGATTCTGCTTCCAATTCCATTATATCATGCTTTATTGATTACTAATTTGATTGAACTCTCTATTCTCGTAAAGTGCGCGCATCAGGGACACGGCAATAACTTATGTGGGTACTATGTTTGCGAGTTCATTCGCAACACGATATGTGCGACGGGCCAAGCCGCACTAGAACAACTTAGAGTAAGTAAACAAAGTACACAACATTATTTTATTACCATCAATTGTGTTGAGTTTTATTCTTATATATATATATATATATATATATATATATATATATATATATATATATATTGACCACATTCTTCATATATATTCAGATCAAACGGATGCGGGACCAACTCCTACCATTTGAACGCATACGAGCCATTCAAGAGGAATTGGCGGGGTTCATACTTGATGAGGTTGTCACGCCTGGCGGAGAACTCTTTAGATATCCACCAAAATAAACTTTGTATATATGCTTGAACGTGTTAGTCTTGTACTTGATGCTTCAACGTTTACGGAGAATACCACATAATGACGATGTTGTGTATAATAATAGTTGCTTAATTATTCATGTACTCGTATGTACCGATGACGATGTATGTGTATACCGCTCCCGATCGATTCCCCTCCCCTCCTCCTCCCGTCCAAGGCGCAAAAAATACGCCTTAACGGGCAGGGGCAGAACTCTGCCGCGGCAGAGATTTAGGCCGTTTTCCTGCCGCGGCAGAAAACCTGGGGGTCCATGAGCACTGCGCCAGCCCCACGTGCGCCATCCTTTAACACTGGTTCGTATAAGAACCAGTGTTAAAGAGGGGGCCCCTCTAACACCGAACCCTCAACAGCGGTTCTACAACCGCTATTAGAGGGCCCTCCAAACCGGTGTTAGAGGGGGGTGCACTAGTGGGGTTTCATTAAAAGGATAAGCCTCTCAGTCCATTGCTCAAGTAGCTGCACAATATTCTGTTTTTTTAATATTAATTGCTCAAGTAGCTACACAATTAATTGTTCTCTTAATGAATCCTTTTGGTTCGCCAACTCAGGAATTCAGATAAAACTGCACCTTTTAGTACCCGGTATTCAGATAAAATTTTACCTTTTAGTACATGAAGTAAGTGTCTTCTAATAAGTATGTGTTTGCAGGACACTATTTACTTTTGTCCAAATTGACCGATCGAGAAAACATGTGTGAGAATTAACACACCGGCCCGGCCATGTCTCTCCGCGGTCTTGTACCTATACACATGGGCCAAGGCCTAGCATCAATTGTCCATCATAATAACAGATATAATACTAGAAGATAATACTGTTTCGTCCTTAGGGCTGAACTATTTTGGGTTCAATAGTCCCAGCGCGTCCCCTTAAAACGGGTAACACCAGTTTATATACATTTGGCAAGTTTGCTGGAATATCAGCAAGACCCCCCAGGAATCAAGCAACAACAAGATTGATTGGTCCGGAATCTGATGACAGGAAGCAAAAAATAAGTGTGTTGGGCCGAACAAAAATAGGACCCTTTGGGATGAACAAAGGGAAGGGATACGGACGCCGGCATGAAGGGAAGGCGGCGGCAAGGACATCTGGCTGCTGCTATTGATAGAGAAATAGTAATTAATAAGATTGTAAAATTAGGAATAAATTATTAACTGATCTTTCTATGAATAATCAAATTTTCTGGTTGGTGTTGTATCGATTTGGCAGCTAAAAAATACAATAAAGTAAGATCTTACAACTTTATGGAGTACAATTTCGATAAACCACTGCAGTCTAAGAAAAAAACTTTATTTCTATGCAATGTGATGTCAAATTATACAAAGTAAGAATGTAATGTTTAAAAATATCATGTGTCTATATTTTCTATATACGCATGGACATGTGCAACCATAAAAAAACTATATAGTTGTGGCAACTCACGGTCATTTAGCTAGTTTTGATAAATCCTAGATCGCTCTGTCCATCAAATTATAACTTTAACACTAGTTAATTGTTTAAATTATGAAAACTAGCGACATATTTTTGTTGCAACAGAAGAGGCAAAAGCTCAGCCCAGAACTGCCGACCTGGTTAAAGGACAAGATGACCATCCAAATGGAGAAGCGGAATTTTTATAAAGTGGCCCATGACCGCTAGAGAGAAGAAGTCACGATCCTTTATGGCAAGTGCCACAATCTGAAGGTGGACATCGCCGGCTGGAAGGAACTTCACCAGAAAGGTATCGCCTCGGCGCGTGCGAAGGAGGAGATCATCAAGGAGCTCATGGGGGATAATATTAAGCTTACTGATAAGCTTTTCACATCCCAGATAGAGCGCTTGAACCAGCGGCAGGCGCACGTCCAAGTACTAAGGGAGCAGGTAAAAACCAAAGCGGACATGATCGAATGAACCCTCCAACTGGAGGTTCTCACGAAGGAAAACGAGCATCTCCACGCCAGGCTCAGTGCAAACTATAAGTTCTTCTAAAATTTGTTTGCAAACTATGTGTTCCGATGAACCAAATCGTATTTTATTCATGTAGTAGTGATTTTGTAAACGTGGACATATCTCTATGCAAACTATGATTTCTTTTAAAAGGTTATTTTGCTCAAGGATTAAGTTTGGATTAGTTAAAATATTATAATTTCAGGTTTTACAGTTAACTAGTTTCAGATACTACCATGACACAAATTATTCATCTAAAATTTCCTTCATCCCCTGTAGCTTGTCCTTGCTCACCTCGCGCTCCTTCAGATCCCTACACAGATCCGCAATACAGTACTCTACCTTCTTATTCTCTTCCATGAGCTGATCCCTCTCTTTTTTGCCTTCTAAAGCTTCTATACAGTTCCCACCACCAAGCACCACTAAGTAACAGGTAGTAATCCAGCGACTAGTCAAATTACTGATCTCACAGAGCATTATATTACATCATAATCATGTCAACTACAAGATAATTATATATCACCTTGTTTAGTGATGGTTTTAATGAATGATATGTCTGAAAATCCCAACAGCTCCCAGAACATTATATTACAATATCTCAACAATCATAATATTATAAACAAGTATATCACATCATCTCATCAAACATAATCATGTAAACTACAATGTACTTATGTCTTATTACAAAAATGATGCTTTCATCTTGTGATATGTCCGAAAATCTCAATAGCTCACAGAACATCGGATTGCAATCTCTGAACAAACACGACCACACTAACACAGTTTTAAAGCAACAATAATCTTTGTTACAAATACCGGCAGGGGAACGCTGCGGTCTATATGACAAGCCCTGGGTAGCAGCTCTCATCAGATCTGATCAACGTCTATCGCCTCGTTCTGTTTAGCCACAACAGGGGCCTCTGCATCCACTACAACCTGTCCAACAACATCAGAAATGGCAGCCAGGAAGAACACCTTCCTGGTTTGCTTTTTCGTTGCATAATCTACATCAGATCATCGATATCCAAAACCTCTATGAATTCCTGATACTTATGATGCCACCACCGGAGTCATGCCATCTGGTTTGGGCCAATAATGATTTCCTTACCAATCATATATCTTAGTTGAACAAGAGTTATGTTTTTGGAATCGACGACTTTCTTCGTAGTACATGACGAAACTGGCTTATTAACTCCTCCATCAAGTTTTGATGTGTATGAATCCACCTCTAGATGTATATTGAACTTATCTTGATCAGTATCTGGTGGTCCATAAACTCTAGCAGCAGAAGGTCTGGCAGCAAGATCTCCAGTATCTGCATACAGATCATCAATCATCGCTTCAACTTTTACCTTATGATCAGCTGCACAACACTCCCAAAGCATCTTAAGCTCATGGGAGTGCTCAATTTTCATATAGGTATCACCCATATTACGCCACACCAATTTTTCCCTCTGTCTGGATCCCCAAGGAATCCTAGCATGAAGCATATCTAGCAGCTGCAAAACAGACACAGCCTCTTTGTAGTTTACAAGCATACACACATCCTACCCGAACACAACACTCTCGCAACCAAAATCTAGTTTTCTAGTGTACTGGAGGACATGAACCGTGAACTCATATAGGTCCGCTGCATCAAAGTTTTTACTAAGTTGATTAAAAAGGGGACCTTTTAGTTCATTCGACACTACTTTGCAGTAACTAATCTACTTGCAAGACAAGGCATAGAAAAGAAAAAATTCACCTCTCGCTCTTTTCTCGGGTGGTTTTCTTCAAGATCTGGGTTGCATGACCCCGCACTGCAGCCAAACACTCCACCGCCGGCCTAGCTTTTCTCTTCAACCTGCAGCTTGTAGGTACCCTGTTAGCAGACTTCCGACCTCCTCACTAACCTGGGCTACAGACCCCGCCGCTGCTTCGCTTGTCTGGCGTTGTGCCCAAGATTTTGGCTCTGACGGAGCCGAATCAGTCACCGACGTAGCTACCACCTTGGCCTTGCTAGACATGCTGGGCATGGATATTGCGGGATAGGGAGAAAACTGACCGCCTCCGCCGGATACAGTGTGTGTGGGTGGGGAGGACGGTGGGGGTGTGTGGGAGGGGGAGGGGCAAGGAGAAAAACTATCGCCGCCGCCACCAAACCGGATTCAATATGGGAGGAGGGAGAAAAAGGAACGCCGCCGCCGATGGATTCAATGTCGAGGGTTAGGAAAGTACATAAATGTATTTGCCTGTGCGACACGTGCAGGGTGACTTAGAAGGGCAGGGCAGGGGCACGGCAGGTACTAATGTAACAGAATATCATGACATAACGCCTAAGATTTCAAAATATTTGGTTTGGACACCATTCACTTGAAATGCCCCTCTCGGTAATTACCCTCCCCCCCCCCAAATTTTTGAATCGTGGTTATTATACTCAACTCAGACCCTATGATGCCTTCGCATGCGAACTTTTGGGCCACAAAGTAACAAGCCTCGGGAGCATCTGCAGGGCCACGAGCGCTCTGGTAAAAGAGGAGGCGTCACGTGGGGCGCATAGGGGCTACATGTTAAGGTTTGAAAATTCTAGGTGCATTTTCATAAAATTCCTAGACGGAGAGAGGTGGTGAGGCTGACTATGGGCCTCGGTGTGGACTACAGGTTTGGACAGGAAAAACTTGAGGGATTTTCTACAAAAGGGTTTAGGCCCGCTAACTGAACTGCAATGCTGTCTATTGAATCTAATGGCGAACGATATGCGGGGGCGCTACCTTCCAGCGACAATGGCGATGCACCCATTGCGAGATAGGTTGTGATACGAAAACATAAAAGGTAGAGGGGGCCAGGGCTACAAGGTTGCTTCAGGAACTTCTACCGGAGGAGGTCTACTGTGGCCGGGATCTGACTTGGAAAAGGAGGGCGTCTAGGCTTACTGTAGCTGCTACTTTCTACGGCTGTTGCTGTCGTGGTGCGCACTGGCATGGTGCAGCCACGATGTTACTTACGCGCACTGGCACGGTGCAGCCACGATGTTACTTACGCGCACTGGAGCGGCGAGCTGCCGAACGGTAAGGTGCGAGCGGTGGAGGTTGGCAGCGACTAGGAGGAAGCGGAGGCTGAGTCACCACTCCACGAGCTCAAGCGGGAATACGGGGATGCTGGCAGCGAGGTGGTCTGCGCGAGGCGGCAAAAAGAGGCGGTGCATAGTAGGCGCTGGTGCTCTTTGAAAAGAGGTAGCGATACAGGAAGCGAGGAAGAAGAAGACCTTGTCCAGGAGGTTCAGCGGCTTACTGCACTGGTGCTGATGGTGTAGGATCGACTCGGGCGACGTTGTTCTACCTCAGGGCTTGGCGGCAACAAAAGAGGGAGAAATTGTTGGCGTGCTTGGCGGCAGCTCTGGCAAGCTCCTGCAATATTCACCGGCTCAAGGCTTCGTGGTAGAGACAGAGGGATCCTCTGCTACTCCTGGGAAGCCGCAACAACCACCAAGCCATCAAGAACAGCATGAAGGCAGGGGATAGGGTTTTTAGGCCACCATGGGAGGGTTTGCTTGGAGGGGAAGGGAAAGGAGCCTGGGCATCTCCTAGGGCCCGTCCTGACAATGGATGGTGGGTGGTTGGTCAGCAGATAAGGACCAGGGGGATGGATAGTGTACATGTGTTGTTTGCACCTTTGAAAAAAGCTAGAGAGAGATGGGAGGCTAGGTTTGTTATCTCTCTCTCCCTTGCTTTGCTAAGAGAGGCAAGAAGGGTACCAAGGGTGGGTGGTGCATGCGGGGTAGACATTAGGTTAGGGGGAAGGGTTTGGTTTATGGCCAAAATAAGAGAGAGTGGACGATTAGCTAGGTTAGGTAGTTAGTTTCTTTTATTTCTTTTCAAAAGGTTTTGGATTAGGTTGAGGAAAATTATATCAAAGCTTCACAATGTTAATTAAACAGAAGAAACCATTAAGATACCAAGAGGGAAAAATAAATATAAGATCCATGAGATATACTTGAATTTGGGAGCATCTTGTCGAAATTCAAATCAACAAGCCACCTGAAAACCAAAGGAAAACCAAAGAAGGAAGTTGATGCAATTCTTGCATGGTCCATGCATGTGGATTATTTGCCACCTTTATGTTTGTGAAAATAAGTATAGTCACTTATGGGGACATAACCTGCTACATTATATTCATAAGAAAAGTGGTCCACATAAGAATGGAGGCTTGCTTGTATTATGAGATTATTTGGCATATGCATACATATGAAACAAATGACCATGGTGGTGTTTGTTTTACCACTAAATTATCTTGTAGTCAAAATGGCATCATATATGGGCATACATTGAATAAAACCATATGGAAGCTTGGATGAAGCATTTATACTCACATGGCATGCAAAGGGGGCCATGAGGCTCCACATACTTAATATTGTGAAGACAACATATACCACATATGGAATCATGTAGAAATAGAGGTGGATCCATCCCAACACACATGAGCTAGATATATATAGCAAGGGAAAAGCAATTGCTGATATATAGTTTGGATGTTGTAATTATAAGGTGGTGGCAAAGAAAGGTGGTGGAGTTGAAAGAGATATGCCCACAAATCAACTTGCGCATCAAGCAATATATCAAAAGACAACTACAATATATCAAGAAGAAAATACAAGTAATACAATATAAATGCACATGGGATAGTAACCAACTTAAAGGATTTTATATTATGACATGAGCATGATATAACGATGATGCAATAAATGACATCTAGGAAGTAGCAATATAGAGACTAGGCAAGTAGAATTATAAGTGTTAGACAATTGGGATGCTACAAAGTGTATCCAGTGTTGGGGATATGCTAAATGGGTATCACCATTGCATGTCTCTAATCCGACTAACCCAGGTGGCCCATAGTTGGTAGAAAGGCCCATGGCCTGCTAGGCAACCTAGTTAGATGGATCCATAAGGGAGGCCCATGCCAGATAAAGGAAGGTTGTGGTGTAGTCACCGACCAACTCAGAGCCTTGGAGTGCAAGACACGAAGACTAGTTAGTATTTGTGTAGAACTCTATAACCTATCCAGCTAGGACTTTTCCCTGTAACCCTAGGTTCTGGCGTATTTATAAGATGGACCTCGGGGAGCCTTTAGGGCATTGATTTAGCCACCTCGCACAATGAACCAATCTCTTTAACTTGGCATATTTCCCTTATAGTGATTCATAGCATCAGTAGGGTTCCGCCACCGTCGTGGGACCTGAACCTAGGTAAGCCGTTACCTCATACCCGCCAACTTGCTTCCTTCCTCCACCTCTCTAAACACGCTCTATGAGGACCCCTCCATGGTGTACTCATCGACAATACCACGACAGTTGGCGCCCACCATGGGGCAAGAGGCGCTTCAAGCTCTACAATGGGAGAGGTCCAAGCTCTTCACGGGAATCGGCAAAACCATAGCCATCGCTCGTGTTCTCTTCTCTGGCAATGTTCCGATCATTCCTCCCAACAAGTTCTATATCCTGGCGAAGACAAACCCCACCCCCTGCTCGATCGTTCCAATCGGGGACATCCACCTCTTCATTGGTGAAACCTACGTGGGCGCTAGTTCCTTGGAAGTCAGAGGATCGTCAAGGCACGCATGGAATGCCTCTGGGCAGGACACGTTCACTAAAGGATTGAAGTCAGATCTCTCTTTAGAGTTTGACGGCTTAGATCTGAAAAATTCAAGGCCCACCCAAACCGCCCCTGTGCAGGATATAATGGTGGAAGATCAATGCAAATACATCAGGTTGACCCGTGTGTCTGGAAGGCAGCGATCACACTTTGTCGGCATTGTGACCATCTTCGTTATGGCCTGTTGCATCTAGAGAGAAGGTGAGATCCCCCTATATTACCTTGCTAGATGGTTCCAAATAAGGGCCGACCTGGATGGCTATCCAAGAAATGATGCATTCTACCACTTCGTCGAAGGGCTCACATGCGGCACACTTCTCCGGCATGTTCTCAGGAGGAAACAATGTCATGGTATTGTCAACGAGTACGCCATGGAGGGTTCCTCATAGAGCGTCTTTAGAGAGATGGGTGAAGGCGGCAAGTTGGAGGGTATGAGGTAATAGAGCTTACCCAGGTTCAGGTCCCACGACGGTGGTGGAACCCTACTCCTGGTATAAATCACTATAAGGGCAATACGTCGAGTTATAGAGATTGGTTCTCTCTGCGAGGTGTGTAAATCGATGCCCTAAAGGCTCCTAGAGGTCTGTCTTATAAAGACACCAGAACCTAGGGTTACAGAGAAAAGTCCTAACTGGACAGGTTACAGAGTTCTACACAGATACTAACTAGTCTTCTTGTCTTGCACTCTAAGGCTCCGGGTTGCTCGGTGACTACACTGTAGCCTTCCTTTATCCGGCATGGGCCTCCCTTCTGGATCCATATAACTAGGACTCCCAGCAGGCCATGGGCCTTGCTACCAATTGTGGGCCACCCGGGTTAGTCGGATTAGAGACATGCAATGGTGATACCCATTTAGCATATCCCCAACAGTAGTCCCCAGAGAACTCCGAGATCTTGAACTGTCTTGCCTCTTTCATTTGAATGCTCCTTCTAAGTGATATATGCAATTTGTCAAGCAATATATTTTAGTCCTCCAAAGAACCCTGCAATATTCTACATCTTCAATACGTAAGTCAGAGAATCACTGAGTCTTCCACCTTACTTTTCTCGTAGCCGGACAGGATCTATCAATGCCAGAATCTGTAGATGGGACTGTTCGTCTGCATTTGTCAGTGACATGACATAGACCATAGCTAGCGTCTCCTCGTAACTCACACATGTAGAAAACATAATGATAGCGATTTTTTTGGGTGAGAAATCTGAAAATTCAAGCGGCGGCAATGGGAGCATGGTGAAATCTCCACGCACATTCGCGTACGCGCTATCCACGATAATTTTAATATGCGGCCTAAAAGTTCAGTCGGCAAGGCATCACGGGGTCCGAGTTGCGTGTAATCTCGTGGAGGGGCTGTAGTAGCTTTTCCAATCGTCGAGAGGGGCCAAATGGGGGTAAATACAAATATAACAGCCAAACTATCTTTCGAACCGGTTAAAAATGGTTGAATTTAAATCCCACCATTAGGTCAACTCTTCTTGCCTCGCCCTGTCAGTATTACCCGTTATCCTTTGCGGTCGTGGACTGGTTTACCCTTGCGAGGACTAGATCTTCTTCTCTGCTCTTCTCTTCTCCCCTATTATTCCCCTCTCCATTAACTTTCTTATCTCTGGCTACTGGTCTCCAGATCGAAGATCACCGTTGATCTCCTTTCATCCCCGCCATGGTCGTTCATCCTCCCATGCCCTTAATTGAAGCTCGCAGCCATCACCCTCACCTCGTTTTTCCTAGTTGGCGTGTCAGATCTTAGTGTTCCCAGCCTAGCCTCTCACCCATGCCTAGCCTTCTCGCACGATGGAGCGTGTCCAGCCAGGCAATCTGGACCGGCCACCGGCCTCGGGCTGTTGCGTGTTGTCGTGCACCCCAGGCATGGTAGCCCTGGTAGAGGAGTTAGACAACAACGCTCTCATGGCCACCGTGCTCGGCACGCGTCCCGCCGTGTCACTGGCAGACTTGCTGTTGGCTTTCAAGTCTCATTTTGGGATCAAACGAAAAGTGGTCAAGATTGAGGTTTGTGTGCCGCCATTCGATTTCTTCGTCTAGTTCGCCCATAACTCAGACAACGAGTGCGTTCTGCATTCATCATGTTCTTTCGAGTGTTGTGGCTACTGAATTTGTAGTATATGAGGCTAATGATTTGTAGTTTGTGTGGCTAATAAATTTGTAGTATGTATGGAAAATAAATTTGTGTGAATAAACAAGGTTATCCTCCTGAGAAGAGGGTGCGCTAGCAATGATCAATGTCACCATTGCCGGGAAAATGCTCCCGGTGAGCGATCCGAAAGACAAGAAATGGTGCTGGTTTGTATGGCTCGAACAATTTTTACCTAGATTTGTTCGAGAAAGTGTGTAATTATGTATGGAACTTGCATGAATAAACCACCCAAGATTAGTTCATAAAATGTTGTCTGAATCTTGTCTGTCGCGGATAAGTATGACAGTAAACTGAGTTCAACCGCCGGTAGTAATTGAAAAAATAGACACATCTTGATAGTATTTGGTTACTTCCGAACTAATTCCATATGACGTTATGGGATATCTGCTCAAAAGGGGGCTATTGCCTCTATAAAAGGCATTCTATAGAGTTACTCTAAACTTAAATGTTCTACACAAAAGAATCTGCAAATCTTCACCATAAAAGTTGGCTAGCCAATTGCCTAGAGAGGACATAAGTTTAGGGATCGTTCAACCATAATTGATCTTTTTCATTCCTGCCAAACTTCATGAGATCTACAATGGTCATGCACTAGTTGATGCGCTTGAACCAGTCCCGGTTTAGTACGAACAGCCGCGCCGCCTCCGCAACGATTTATTCGAACATGAACTCCGACTTCTCGTGGCAGGGATCATAGGTTGTTGTGAATATGAACCTGAATTCCGTGCTGAGCTATTGTCCGTCGTCGGCTCCAGCTGTCGAACACTCTAACAAGCTGAGTGTAGATGGTTGCATGCCGCCACTGTGTGTCCGCTGATGGTGCGTATGATGGATCGTCTTTGCCGTTGATGGCGTGTGCCCATATTGCCCCAATGCAGTAAGGTCGCCCGCGCCGAGGCATGGAGGCGAGATTTTGTTGACCTTGGTGCCTTCCTGTTCAGGGGTTTGTTTCCTCGGAGGCAAGCTCGAAGGAACGCTTTGGAATGTATCTTCTTTCTCGTGCGCAGAGAACACGAAAATGTCACCGCACGCTTTCTCCATGACGCTCGCTTGGCCCTGCTCGACACTACCGCAGCCTTCGCTGTCGCCGTTGCCGCCACCGCAGATGCATCATGATACGTTGTAAATGTATCTATAATTTTTGATGTTCCATGCTTCTTTAGTATCAACTTTGTTATGTTTTGTCTACACTTTGAGGTATTTTGATACATTTTCTGGGACTAACCTATTAACATGATGCCCTAGTGCCAGTTGCCTGTTTTCTGCTGTTTTTGGATTCAGAAAAGCTAGTAAGGAAATATTCTTGGAATTGGACGAGACAAAATCCAAAGTCAATATTTTACCAGAGAGAACACAGAGTCCGAAGGGCAGCCGAAGAGGTTCCACAAGGTGGCCACACCCTATGGCCGCATGGCCTAGGAGGGCGCTGCCACCTGGTGTGGGCCCCTCCAGCTCCCACCGACCTTGCCCCTTCGCCTATAAAGTCACCCCGATGCAGAAAGCCTAAGCACCCAATCAAATCTCCACGAAACAGCCCGTAGCCGCCGCCACCATCGTACCTAGATCAGGGGGATCTGAAGCTCTTGTCGGCACCCTGCCGGAGGAGAGAGATCATCTCGGAGGCCTTCTTCATCACCATGCCAGCCTCTAGTATGATGCGTGAGTAGTTCACCCTTGGACTATGGGTCCATACAGTAGCTAGATGGTTGTTGCTCCTCCTTTGTGCTATCATGTTTAGATCTTGTGAGCTCCGTTCATGATCAAGATCATCTATTTGTAATCATAAATGTTGTGTTTGCGGGGATCTGATGGATATTGAGATACTATGTCAGATTGATTATTGATTCTATCATGTATGTATTATTTGTGATATTGCATGCTCTCCGTTGCTAGTAGCTATCTTCGCCAAGTAGATGCTTGTGACTCCAAGAGGGAGTATTTATGCTTGATAGTAGGTTCATGCCTCTAGTAATCTGGGGAAGTGACAGAAATATCTAAGATTGTAGATGTGTTGTTGCTACTAGGGAGAAAACAACAATCTTTTGTTCATGGAACAATTGTATTGTTTACTCTACACACATTGCTTAATGCAATTATCCGTTGCTTGCAACTTAATACTGGAAGGGGTTTGGATGATAATCTAAAGGTGGATTATTCCTCATAGATGTAGTTGGATTACGATCTATGTATATTGTTGTAATACCCAATCAAATCTCATAGGAGTCATGATGTCTAGTATATGCATTGTTATGCTTTCTCAATCTGTCAATTGCCCTGTTGTAATTTGTTCACCCAGCATGTTATCTATCTTATGGAGAACACCTCTAGTGAACTATGGACCCCGGTCCATTCCTTTATCATTGATACATCATCTAATGTTACCGTTTACTTCCTACAAGCAACTATTATCATCGACACTATATGTCTAATCCTTTGTTTTTAGCAAAGTAGTGAGATTGACAACCTCACTGTATGTTGGGGCAAAGTTTTGAGTTTGTGTTGGTGCAGGTTCCAAGTTGTTATTAACGCCTTGGAGTTGTTTCCTTCCTCCTACTGGTTCGATAACCTTGGTTTCATAACTGAGGGAAAACTTACTGATGTGCTCATCACACCTTCCTCTTGGGGTATCCCAACGAAGATCTATAGTAAACTGAGCTGCATCAAGACGTTTTTTGGCGTCATTGCCGGGGAGTTAAGGACAACTTCAATGTCTTCCTCCTCGTCATTCACCTTTCAGGGAGAAAGAAGTTTCTCACAAAGGGAGTCTCTCACAACCATTCTCTTTACTTTGTTTTTATTTTGCTTAGTTTCTTTTGCTTTGTTTTGCTTGTTTCATTCTTTCAAAAATACAAAAAAAATGTTTTCGTTTGGTTTGCTTTTTCTTTCCAAAAATACAAAAAAAATAGTTCCTACTTCAAGTTGCTTCCATGTCTAGTGTTGCTCCAATCACTGTGTTACCTGTGAAAATGATCTTTACTTTCAAACAAGGAGGTGAAGAGAGTTTCAAAGAATCTTGGTCTAGAATTTCTGATTCACATGAAAAAACCGAGCCTAAAATGACTCTAGGCTTGGTTCTTAGCAGTTTCTACTATGGTCTTTCTCTTTGTTATAGATATGCTTTGGATGTTGTAGTAGGAGGAGAATGTCTCCAGTGTAATGAGGATGAAGCTTTGAATGCCATAAATAAATTGATTACAATATATAATTTTCCTAGAAAATCTAATTCTTCCTTTATAAACATCTATGCTAGGTTAAACACTCTTGAGACCAATACCACTAGTTTAAAAGATTGATATAACATACTTAGAGAGCATCATGATTATGTTCCAATAAATTATGAACCTTCAAAATGGTTTCCTACAGTAAAATTTGTTATAGATAATGAAACTTTTGATGCTCGTTGTGATATCATGTCAAAATTTTATCTGATGCCTAAAGATATCTATGAATCTTTGGGGACTTTCTGAAGGAGGGGAAGAAATATCTCTTACCAATAATGCAACTATATTACCCATTGGAATAACTGAAGGAGTGTTTACAAAGATCTTAGGGAAAGTGGTGTCTACTGATTATCTTTTTATTGAATGTGTAGGAAAAGGACAAATTACACTTGGAAGATCCCTACTGAAACTCCTTGGAGCAATAATAGATATGAGAAAAGGCATTACTCATTTTGCTTCTCCAACAATAAATTATACGTTCCCTAAAGATAAGAGTAAAGGTAAGAAAGGTAGGGCAAGAAATTTGATGTTAATGCTTCTTCATTTGAAAATACTTGATTCTTGCTTCATGTGGCTAACTTAAAGGCGTTAAAGAAAAGTACTTCTTGGGAGATAACCCATGAGTCTTGGAATATATTACTTCTATAATAACCTCTCCTTATCATTTTTGTGTGGTTTTTGTGCCAAGAATAACCTCTAATGAGAGAGAAGTAAGATTTGGGGAAGTTGCTGTCCCGAAACAGATTTTTGTGCTTCACTATAAATATTCATAAAAAATCTTTGTATGTCGGATTGAGCTATAATTTTCTGATTATATGCCCCATGTTGTTATCTAACTTGCGTTAGTTCAACACTTTTCGATTTGAGCAACATAAGGTCTTCTAAAAAATCGATTTGTACCTGCTGGTCTGTTTTGACAGATTTCTGCCATTATTTTCATTTGCCTCTTAATCGGGTTCTTTTTTAGTTATCTTTGATCACTTGAGATTTTAAAAGGAATTCCTACAGTAGATTTCATTTTAATGAAAGGTTTACTTGTGTTTACACTAAACCCAAAGGCCTATTATCTTGAATACACTAATGTTGCTAATGAAGAATTGTGTGAAGTTTTGTATGAAGGAAATTTTAAAAGTGTAGGGGAAGAATGATGTGATGAGATGACTAATGGAAAAAATCTCAAGCTTGGGGATGCCACCCCGTGTCACCCCAAGAAATATTCAAGAGGTACAAGCGTCAAAGCTTGGGGATGCCCAAGACATCCCCTTCTTCATCAATAAAAATCTTAGGTCTCTTTCTAGACACTTCGTTTTTATTGTTTCATGCATTGTTGTGTTATTCTTAGAGCGTCTTATTTTTTCTTTTTGGTTTTCGTTTTTTTAGTTTTCTTGAATAAATTAGTTGGACCCACGCATTCGCTCTTTTTTTTCAAATAAGTTGATTGGTGTTGGAAAAGAGTAGAGAGTTTCATGCTTATAATGGTACAAAGGGGAGCTTGTTTTAGCTGTGGCTTAGACTTTATCATGTCATGCTATATGTTGCTTTGACCTTATGCTTAGTGATTATTGTTGTAGCATGACTAGTTCCAAACAATTGATATTTCTTAATGTGCTTTGAAAGAATCATGTGTTGTTTTAGCATACAAAAGCATAATATTGTTTCCTTTGATGCTTTATTTGGGTTGAATTAGCACATGCTTACACCATGTTATGACTATGAACCAGTCACCTTAGCTTCTATGGTAATTTAGTGTTTGACTTGTGATACCACTTTATGCTTTGATTGATAATGTTTTGTCGCTCTGCATGATTATGGCCATTATTGTTGTCACATCCCAAGATTTTCCAAATCTTGTAATGTGAAAAATAAATGAATAAAATAAAACTTTGATGATTTTCAGGGTGAGAAGAAACTTTTTGATTGCAATTGGAAATAAATCCTAAGGGGATTTACAAAGATAAACATTTAATAAAGGAAAAATAAAAATATTTGGAATTACTATTTTTTTTGAATCTTTTAATAAAAAGATTTGGTTTTCAAAAGAAAAGGATAGAATGATAAATAAGGATTATTTTATAAGCCAAATTAAAACTTGGCCAAGCCTTTAAAATAAAAACATTTCTATTTGATAAAAATAGTAAAGGTTTATTTAAATAAAATAAAAAGGATTTAATATCCAAGTTTATTAAAAATAAAGGTTTTGCTATTTTAATTAAACATCAAAACTTATTTATTTATTTAAAATAAGTTTTCCAAGTATTCTTTATTTTCAAATAAAACCTACTGATTTGGTTTTGAAAATAATTAAATTTCAAATGGAGATTTTAAATAAAACAAATTCCATTTTGATTTAATAAACATGGTCTATTTATTTAATTAATAATGGACCCTAAAATAAAAATATTATTTTGATCTTTGGACTTTGGTTTATGTTGTTAAACAGAACCAGATTCAATTGTAATGTTTTGGTGAAAGTTTGATTTGATTTGAATGTTTGATTGTTGTTTGAAAATTCAAAACAGAAAATAGAATTGGAAAAAGATAAAACATTCAGAAAGAAAAAAATAGAATCTGGACACAGCCCAGCCGGCCATCCCAACAAGCCCAGTTAGCCCAGCTTCTCTTCTCCCAGAGAAGCGTTTCACACTGTCAATCGACCCAGAGTGACTGACCGGTGGCCCCTCCTTCCCTCTCACTTTCTCGCTGACAGCAAGGACCCACGCAGCCAGCTCACTCCTTCTTCCTTGCGCAGACGACGCCCTGTCATTGCTGCCATTTACGTCGGCGTTGAATACGCGATGAATACGCCCTTGTTTCCTTCCAGTAACCGCACCCATTTAACCACCTGCGCCTTCTCCTCCTTTCCCCTCAAACACCGCAGCACGAGAGCCCCTAGGCTGCCTCAATTCGAGCTCGCAACGCCACTTCTCCGACCACCGTCCCTCCTCGATTCCGGCCGAACCGTGACACCTCCTGCCTCCCTGAGCACACGACCGTGATCCCCACTCCCAGGCGCACTGCATGCCTCCGTTCAACCATGGCGCCCAGGCGTCGACCCGACAACTTCCGGCGCGCCCGCTCCCTCCCTCGGCGTCCCCTGGTAAGCATAGATCACCCCGAGCCATCTCGATCACGCACACATCATCGCCTTGACCTTGCGCATCTAAACATGCTCTCTGTTTGCCCCCTTGTGATCAGTAGCATCGACCCCGACCACGAACAGGACCATATGACGCTGACGACGACTCCGGCGAGCGATTACTCCCGTCCACGTGCGCCCCTCGCCTCCTCGTAACTACGGTGAGCTCCCCCACATCACTGCGATCACGGTGAGCATCCCCACTTCGTCCCTTGCTTCCTGTAACCACCGTAGCGCCACCGCCTGACCGTGCGCCGCCGTTAGCGCCGCCCGAGTAAGGTCGATTAGATCATCACCATTAGATTTTGATCCTATGGTTTGTAATTAGAACATAGCGAAGCGGTATGAGCACGCCTGAGCCGTGCGATCTGCTTAGATCCAACGCACCAGAGAGCGCAATCCGCGTGAACCGGTATCGCCCAATAAGAACGCGACGCGTGGCCAGTCTGTGATTTAAAACAAAGTTTGAATCTGATTTAGATGCAGATTTGAAACCCTTGTAACTTTTGATCCACACGTCCAAAAATTGCAAACTTTATATCAATGGAATCAGTGGAACAAGCCCTAGCCAACCATGAAATGTGTTTAGTAAAAGGCTTCTGGTAAAATGTTTGTTTTTGCAGAAACATTTGTATGCATGTTTAGGTTGTAAAAATTATTCCAAAATGTTTTTAGGGTTGAAATCGTTGCAAATTGGTTTGTTGTAAACTTACTGACCCTAGGAACCAACCCATGGATTTAAAAATGGATTTTGTGAAGTTTAGGAATAAAAACTTGATTTAGCCATTTCTAGCCAAATAAAAATATTGATTTTGCTATGGAAATGACTTTGGAGTAAAAACTTTGGGAAAATGATTTGGATCAAACCTACTGACCCTAAACACCAAGTTTTGAGAAACAACAACTTATTTGGTGAACAACATAAAGTTGTTGCTTTGATAAAAATATTTTCCACCACATAAAATAATGATTGGATTTTAAAATGGTTTATGGATAAAACCCTTTTGCAAATGACTTTGCCACTTTAGAAAAATACCACTTTGAACCTTACAAAGTTTAGAGCCTAGTAGAAACCATCTTTGCAAATAAAACTATCTTATGCATGCTTGCATGCATGACTTAGTTCCAATGATTTTATGTGTGTGATGTATTGATTGAATATTGGTTGGAATGCAAGTTGATTTTGTGTTTGCTTGATTGATTTGTAGTGAAGTTAGAAAAGTGTGAAGCTAGCAAGATCACGAAGTGAACCAACATTCCCTACCAAAAAGGCAAGTGACACTATCATCTAAAGTCCTACTATTTCCATTATACTTAGTGGATTTTGAAACATGCATGAAAAGAATTTCTATACTTATGCTATGCTAAATCCTAATAGGATACCCTATGCATTCCTTAGTGGAAACAATGTAGTTGTTACATGCTTAGCCATGCTATACTTTGAAAAGAGATACATGTTGAGATTTTATGAAGTTGAAAAAAGGACTTGTGTTTTTATATAATAAAACAAGGACTCAATGAACCACCTGGGTGGACAAGGATACTTTGAGTTTTGGAGAAGGTGGCAACAAAAGGAACCATGTCTATGGCAATCTATTTGTGTTGTGCTCCAAAATAAAACCACCCAGGAACTTAGAGATTGAACATGTTTCTCCAATTGTGGCTTTCGTGTACAACCACATGCTACTTATGGCTCTGGCTTAGTCAACTACATTGGGAAGACCCATGCATTGTCTTCAGGTTACTGAAAATGAGGAACTTGGAATCCTACATGGGTACTGAAGACAAGCTAGCAATGGTGGACCCTCCGAAAGACTTCGTTACATTCTCAATCGCACAAGACTGCGTCTTGGTGAGTACCAATCCAGCGGCCACTGGTGGCAACAAGATGAGAGTGTGACATGTGGGTAAAGTGTACAACTTCTGCAGAAGATAATAAATTCTAAGTACTTAGCCGTGTCCCCGGTTATGGACAATACTGTGTTGGGAATATGCCCTAGAGGCAATCATGTATGATGATATTTCCCATTGTATTCATAAAGTTATTAAGTAGTCCTTGTATAAACATCTGATGTGTATCATTGAATATGTGATTCAGTTGTGGAACTATGCATTCATGTTGTTTGTACTAAATATCCTTGGTCATTGAGGTTGTGGTGGACACACAACTTAGACCAATGTGAAAGTTGGCTTGATGACTCGGTTCCACTTGTCATGGGCATGGAGATGCTATTCCAACTTACACAGATTCGGCTAAAGAGTTTAGCGAGTCGGATTGACCCATATTGAGGTACAATGAACTAAGCTGTCATTTGTATATCTCAATCAATGTAATCCTTAGACCTGAGGTTGTTGCATAGTCCGAGTTGAGTATCACCGACTTAGGTTCTGTCAAACGCTGATCCGTAACTGGGCAGTTATAAAGGCAGGGTTCGGGTCGACTGAGAATCAAGCTACGTGATGTGAATAACCAAGATGGGATTTTGCCCCTCCACTCGGAGAGATATTCTCTGGGCCCTCTCGTGAGATATGATTCGGAAAGCATGGCCATGCACGACTCGGTTAAGTGTTAACCGAGGCGATCGACTAAGTTAGTCGGGTGAATCGCTTATCTCGGATCGAGAGAGTCGGACTATTTAAGGGATGACATATATTCGCCTATAGTCGACAAGGTATATCGTGAGGCAAAAGGGACTCGACGTAAGTCGCATTGGAAAGGCAAGTCGTCATGACTCTTTGGTACTTGGGAATCGATGCGTTACGCTGGGAGCCGATGCCGATTGATCGATTGTGAGTTGGAATCTAATCGTGTCCAAGTAACCATGAGCCTGAGTCACACACTTAAGAGCGGAGCAAGTTCAGATTGGATCCGAATCGTAATCGGTTGGGGTGGACCTAAACAGATTAGGGGAGAGTTAGTGAGTTGGACTCACGGTGACTAGTTTTATATGGGCTTTAGTGAATGGGTCGCCGAGCAGAGCCACGTTCACTCCTATATATAGTGGAGCACGGTAACCGGAAGGTTAATCGTTGTTCGGTTAGGTTATTCCATGTGTTGAAACCCTAGCTCCACAGTCAGCCGCCGTAACGAACCTAGCGATTCGCCGGCGCTCCTCCTTATGCGTGTGGATACCAGCAGAGGTGTTGTGCGATCAGCACCGGGACGATCGGATCGTGAGGACGCTTGCATCAGACGCGCTTCATCGTAATCCGCAACCGCGTCTAGTGGTAAACCTCGTGGCCTTCTACCTCAGCTAGGTCTTGGGATCACCACGTTAGAGGAAAAGTTTTGTTTATCTCTGCGTGGCCCAACGGTGGTATCGAGCGATAGCTTCGGTTTTAGGCTCGAGATCTCGCATACGTGATATGCGGTTGGCTGTAGATGAGATCTATGTGCTGTTTGGTGGTCGATCTATGAGATAGATCGGTTTTGTACGAAGTTGATTGGATCAACTGTACTCGGGGAATGGTAGATCTGATTTCTGTGATCATACTGCTGAGGTCGTGGAACGACATACGCCTACCACTCGGCTTCCACCATCGGGGTAGACTATGACACATAAATCCAGAAGCGGTGATCGAAGATCAAAGAGTTTGATTGAATCGGAACGATGGTCGGAATCCATGTTCGGATCGTAGATGAGATCTACGTTTTCGGAATCCAGAAGCGGGACCGCCGGCTTCGCCTTATATGTCGTTGCGGGTTTCACAACGCCGGTAGATATTGTATCTATGCATAACTTGTTTTTGCAGGAAGTTGTGAATGGTATGTTTCATGTGCATGTGATGTATGTGTGTAATCCATACGTGATCTGCGAATCGCGGTTTTTGTCGTCAATTTGGAGCCTAGGTGCTGTCATTTTATTGTATAACGACCTGCGTGTCGGATTCTCTATGTAATTTACTTTACTAAGCTAGTGTAGCTGTTTGAGAACCCGGAAGGCATGCAAGGCGTTATACATGTCGGTGACATGGAGTAAGATGGCAAGTGACAAGAGTTGACACGAGTCGGATTACAAGCTTTGTGGAGATGGAGATCGCCATGAAGAGAGCCATACCATTTCACATTATAATTGATTTATTTTGTGTTATTGTTATGTCTCAGTTTTACCTCTATTAGATAGTCGGTAAAATCTAATCCCTCAAAGAAGTTCTAGTCGGTTTTCCGCTTGATGTTTGCACCATCACAAGTCGGACATTTTTGGTAGTGGGCTCATAAAATTGAGGTGCTGCCAATTCTTTCCGACTAGGTGGGTTCAGTCGGACTCTTCTGCAGAAACACTCGGTAAGCTAGGCGGGTCTATCACAAGCGGTTGTGGGACTCGGGGAAAAGTCGGATGGGAGCCGGGGCATGTGATGCCACCCGTCCAACAGGAGTCGCATGAGATGCGATTGACAAGGAGTTGTCTACCTAGATCACTTGGCGGCTAGCGGTGATGCTAAAGCTCACTAGTCGACTTGCTTATTTAGGATCCTGAATCACTAAGTAACCATCGGAGGGGTGTTGGTTCTAGTGGGAGCATAAAATATTAAAATGTTTAATATGCTTGCTCTTTTATGAATACATGTCTTAAGTGTTTTGCATATTTTTTGTTGTAGATCATGGCACCAAGTAGCAGTCACTCTCAGTTATCCGGTTTTGCGTTGAGAACCATTCTTGAGAAAGATAAACTGAACGACACTAATTTTACCAACTGGTATCAAAATCTGAGAATTGTTCTCAAACAAGAAAAGAAGGACCATGTCCTAGACAACCCACTTCCAGATGAGCCGAATGAGAATGCGACTGTCGCAGCCACCAATGCCTACCGTCGGGCTAAAGATGAGTCCACGGATATTAGCTCTTATGCTTGCTCACATGGGACCGGACTTGCAAAAGCTTGAGCATGTTGAGGCCTACGATATGATCGAAAGCCTCAAAAGTATGTTCCGTGCTCAAGCGACCGAGAGGTATCAATTCTCTCGGGCTTTGCTGAGTTGCAAGCTTAAGGATGGTGATCCACCGAGTCCGCATGTGATCAAAATGGTTGGTTACGCAGGTCTCGGAGAGACTTGGCTACCCCATAAGCGAAGAGTTCGCTACGGATATAATTCGAACTCTCTTCCTAGTGCATATGGGCAGTTCATTTGAACTACCACATGCATGGTATGGATAAAGCTCACTGAATTGCATGGGATGCTCAAGCAGAGGCGGATCTCAAGAAGGGCACCATCAAGTGTTGATGGTGCGAGAAAAGGCTAAGTTCAAGAAGAGTTCTTGGACTAAGAAGAAGGCTAAGTCGAGGAAAGCGGGCTCGGGACCTGTCCCAAGCGCTTCCTCGGGACTAAGCCATCTCCTTCACCGGATCCACTTGCTTCTCTTGCAAGGCGGATGGCCATTGGAAGGAATTGCAGCAAGTACTTGGTGACAAAGCCAAGAGTGGAGGTATGACTTCGACTCGGGTACACTTGTTTGCAATGTTATAGACATATATCTTCTTTGCCGATGCACCTAATAGTTCTTGGGTATATGATGGGATCAAGTTATTCACATCGCAACTCGTTGCGACTGTAAGAACTAGGAGTGTAGCAAGAGGCGAGGTTGATATTCGAGTCGGCAACAAAGCAAGAGTTGCTGCGTTGGAAGTCGACACGATGCAACTTCATTTACCTTCCGGATTCATTATGGAACTAAATAATTGTTATTATGTTCCGATTGCTCGAAACATTATTTACGCTTCATGTTTGATGAGGCAAGGCTATGAGTCGAATATCAAGAATAATGGTTGTTCTTTGTATTTGAATGATATGTTTCACGGCTTTGCACCCGTCCGAGACGGGTTATTTATTTTGAATCTTGATGGTGAGTCGGTTTATAACATAAATGTTAAAAGGTTGAAACCAAATGATCGAATATGACTTACTTTTGGCACTTTCGGCTTGGTCATATAAGTTGGAAACGCATGAAGAAGCTCCATGATGATGGACTCTAACCCGTTCGACTTAGAGTCGTTCGAGACATCGAATCTTGCCTACTCGGCAAAATGACCAAGACACCTTTTGCAAAGAGTTGCGAAAAGGCGTCCGACTTGTTGGGACTAGTACATAGTGATGTATGTGGACCAATGAGCACGACAGGCAGGGGTGGTTATGAGTACTTCATTACCTTCACCGATGATTTGAGCGGTATGGATATATCTACTTGATGAAACATAAGTCGAAGCCTTTGAAAAGTTCAAAGAATTCCGAATGAAGAACGAATCAACTCGGCAAGAAAATAAAGTTTCTTGATCGGACCGAGGAGGCGAGTACATGAGCCATGAGTTTGATGACCATCGAAAAGTTGTGGAATAGTTCCTCAACTTACTCCGCCAGAACGCATACAAAGGAATGGTGTTTGGAAAGGAATCGGACCTTGTTGGACATGGTACGATCAATGATGAGTCAGACATCTGCCTTTATCATTTTGGGGTTATTGTCTAGAAACAGCGGTGTTCACACTAAACAAAGTACCATCAAAATCGGTGAGAACACACCGCATGAGATGAGATGTGACAATAAGCCGAGTTTGTCTTTTCTTAAGATTTGGGGTTGTGAAGCTTTTGTCAAGAGACTTGATCGGACAAGCTTACGGCCAAGTCGGATAAATGTATTTTCGTAGGGTATCAGAAACCTTGGGTTACTACTTCTACCAGAAGAGGGCAAAGTGTTTGTCGCTCGGGCGGTGTCTTCCTTGAGAAAGAGTTTCTCTCGGGAGTAAGTGGGAGCACGGTGCAACTCGAAGAAATTCGAGAGGAATCGCTAATAGCGAATCGGCAAAACCTTGGAGGTTGAGCCGATCGTGGCAAGCCGATAGCAGCACTGTACTACGAAGATCGGCAAGATTACGAAGTGTTCGTGATGTTCTTGTTAGGCGGTGATGAGCCAAATTATTGGAAGCGATGGTGGGATCTCGATTCCGAGTCATGGCTAGGAGCCATGAGATCCGAGATAAAGTCCATGGATGAAAATCAAGTTTGGAACTTGGTTGATTTGCGACGGTGCAAGACCCGTCAGTGCAAATGGGTCTTTAAGAAGAAAACTGATATGGATGGAAATGTTTCAATCTATAAAGCACGCCTTGTCACGAAGGGGTTCCGACAAGTTCAAGGAGTTGATTCTTACGAGACTTTCTCGCCGTAGCGATGCTTAAATCAGTTCGGATCATGTTAGCTATAGCCTATTTCGACTATGAGATATGGCGGATGGATGTCAAACGGCTTTCCTTAACGGAAATTTAAAGGGGCGTGTATATGATACACCCGAGGGTTTGTCGATCCATCTAATCTTGACAAGGTATGCAAACTTCGAAATCCATTTATGGGTTGAAGCAAGCATCTCGAGTTGGAATATTCGCTTTGATGAGGTAGTCAAATCGTTTGGCTTCATCAAGAGTGATCATGATTCTTGTTTGTACAAGAAGTTTAGTGGAACAAAGTAAATTTTCTAATATTATATGTGGATGACATATTACTGATTGGAAATGATGTCCGGATGTTGCAAGAAACCAAGGAATCATTGGAAGGAGTTTCTCAATGAAAGACTTGGGTGAGGCAACATACATCCTCGAATCCGGATCTATAGAGATAGATCAAGGAGGCTCATTGGATTGAGTCGAGTACTTATTTGGACAAAGTGTTGAAAAGTTCAACATGGAAACGTCTAAGAAGGGTTCTTACCGATGTCCCATGGTGTAAGACTTAGCAAGACTCGGTGTCCTTCGACAACCGATGAGCGAAGTCGGATGAGTGCGATTCCGTATGCTTCGGATCCATCATGTACGCCATGATTTGTACTAGGCGGATGTTTCCTATGCTCTAAGTGTTGTGGCGAGATACAGGCTGATCTGAGAGATCCATCGAATGACTGCTAAAAATATCCTAAAGTACTTGAGAAGGACTAAGGATATGCTCTTGGTTTATGGTGGTGAAGATGAACTCGGTGTAAAGGGTTACGGATGCGAGTTATCTCACCGACTCGATGATTCTCGTTCGCAAATCCGGATACGTGTTTATTATAAACGGAGGTCTTGTGAGCTGGAAAAGTTCCAAGCAAGAGGCGTATGCGCATCTACAGAGGCTGAGTATATTGCTGCCGGAGGCAGCAAAGGAAGCTGTTGGATGAGGAATTTCCTCATGGATCTTGGTGTGGTTCGGCTCGTCAATCCGTTGGGCGTGTATTGTGACAACAATGGTGCTATTGCAAGCCAAGGAACCTAGACAACACCAGAAGAACAAGCACATACTCATGCGGTACCACCTGATTCGCCAGTTCGTGGATCAGGGTGATATCAAGTTATGCAAGGTACACACGGATGCAAATATTGCGGATCCGTTAACAAAGCCGTTACCCCAGCCGAAGCATGAGGCGCACACGAAACCATGGGCATTAGATGCTTACATGTGATGTCGGAAGATTGACTCTAGTGCAAGTGGGAGACTGTTGGGAATATGCCCTAGAGGCAATCATGTATGATGATATTTCCCATTGTATTCATAAAGTTATTAAGTAGTCCTTGTATAAACATCCGATGTATCATTGAATATGTGATTCAGTTGTGGAACTATGCATTCATGTTGTTTGTACTAAATATCCTTGGTCATTGAGGTTGTCTTTGGACACAACTTAGACCAATGTGAAAGTTGGCTTGATGACTCGGTTCCACTTGTCATGGGCATGGAGATGCTATTCCAACTTACGATTGGCTAAAGAGTTTAGCGAGTCGGATTGACCCATATTGAGGTACAACGAACTAAGCTGTCATTTGTATATCTCAATCAATGTAATCCTTAGACCTGAGGTTGTTGCATAGTCCGAGTTGAGTATCACCGACTTAGGTTACATCAACGCTGACCCGTGAATGGCGATTATAAAGGCGAGGTTGGGTCGACCGAGAATCAAGCTGCGTGATGTGAATAACCAAGATGGGATTTTGCCCTCCACTCGGAGAGATATTCTCCGGGCCCTCTCGTGAGATATGATTCGAAAGCATGGCCATGCACGACTCGGTTAAGTGTTAACCGAGGCGATCGGCTAAGAGTTAGTCGGTGAATCGCTTATCTCGGATCGAGAAGAGAGTCGGACTATTTAAGGGATGACATATATTCGCCTATAGTCGACAAGGTATATCGTGAGGCAAAAGGGACTCGGGGCGTAAGTCGCATTGGAAAGGCAAGTCGTCATGACTATTTGGTACTTGGGAATCGATGCGTTACTAGGAGCCGATGCCGATTGATCGATTGTGAGTTGGACTCTAATCGTGTCCAAGTAACCATGAGCCTGGGTCACACACTTAAGCGGGAGCAAGTTCGGATTGGATCCGAATCGATGTCTGGTTGGGTTGGACCTAAACCAGATTAGGGGAGATTAGTGAGTTGGACTCACGGTGACTAGTTTTATATGGGCTTTAGTGAATGGGTCACGCGAGCAGAGCCCACGCTCACTCCCTATATATAGTGGAGCACAGTAACCCAGAAGGGTTAATTGTTGTTCGGTTAGGTTATTCCATGTGTTGGAAACCCTAGCTCCTGGCCGGTACCCATGTAACGAACCTAGCGATTCGCGCAAGGCCTCCTCTTATGCGTGTGGATACCAGCAGAGGTGCTTTGCGATCAGCACCAGGACGATCGGATCGTGAGGACTGCACTGCATCAACTGACGCGCTTCATCAGTAATCCGCAACCGCGCGTCTAGTGGTAAACCTCGTGGCCTTCTACCTCAGCTAGGTCTTGGGATCACCACGTTAGAGGAAAAGTTTTGTTTTATCTCTGCGTGGCCCAACATACTGAGCAACTAAATCTTGAAGCTATGGGAAATCTCGACATTCCAATTTCTAAAACAAAACTTTTAAGTGACAACAAAAGACTTGATGCACTTGGGGGTACCAAGGAGCTCAAGAGATTTTGATAAAACTTGATGCACTTGGGGATTTACCAAGGAGCTCAAGAGATTTTTGACAAGGACTTGAACACTTGGGACTTTACCAAGGAGTTCAAGGGATTTTGATAAAGAGATTTGACAAAAGATCAAAACCATTTTGAAAAGATAGGATAAATTTTGCTTCTGCAAATAAGCCTTAAACCCTACTTAGCCAAAATGCATGTAATGATAGGATCCACTTATATTCAACATAGTAGTGAAACTTGCCAATACAATTCAAATGTATTGACCCTTGTGGTCAGAACTTGTAATGTTGTAGGTTTGAGTGATTTTAGTGAAGATTGATTGATTAGGATTACAAAGTCTACAACCAACATGTTTGCCTGTGGCACTTTGAAGATGAAGGACCCCATGCTTATAGATATTCCGCTGCAATGTAATGTAATAGCCAAATGAGCTATGTAAGATGTAATAAAATTATGTTATTCCTGGTTATAAAGTTATATTATGACCTTTGTTTCTTGATATTGCATCTTACCTGTGGATGCTAGCTATTGATCCAGGGACTAGCATTTTAAACACAGGGGACTCTACCTTATTTAAAGGTTGGGACCCTTACAGATGGTATTAGAGCATTGTGTTGCCTGTAGGATTTGTAACCCTAAGATTGGACAAAAAACCTTAGAAAATAGGAGTTGTATTTGTTCCAAAACTTATTTACAACAATCTTGTAAACTCTTTCCTCAAAATTTTTGGTTTCAACTCTACATCTATTGTATATTAAACTTGATGGAAAAACCTACCCCATGGCCAAGGACTTCACCATGTGCTAAGGACTTCTCCAACTCGAATGACTTCAACTTCTTCAACTCTAATGACTTCAACTTCTTCAACTCTAATGACTTCAACATCTTCAGCATATTCACCAAGGACTTCAATCTTGGATATCACTAAGGACAAGTGAGACAAGGAAATCTTTCTCAAGGTTTGGAGACTAAGGAAATGCAAAAATTAGAAGGATCCCACATCACTTGAAGTTTTGTGACCAAGAAGTTTTCCCAAAGAAACCATGATCTCAAGTAAGAAGAAGCAACCAAGAAGGATGGAAGGATCACAAGTGAACCATATAGATGGACCACCAAATTTAGTTAAGACAAACACACCAACTTATGTGGTGTAACAAAATAATTTGTTGCCCAAGTATATGATTGAACTTTGTTGTTTGAGTGAAATGTTTGGCTTGTGATTGCTTGCACATTGCTTGTGTGAATTGTGATGTGTGTGATTAGAAATATTTCCTTAGAAATATCTTGCCTATTCTAATCTCAGTTCAACCCAAATAGATGACTACTCCAAGAGACTCCAACATCAAGGTTGATGACACCAACACCAACCAAGAGGACAGCATGAAAGAACTCATAGCAACCCAACACCAGTTGAACCAAATGACAGCTCAATTCATAGCCAACACCAGTGGGGAAGATCCAACCCTGCAAGGATTTTTGGAAACTCCAGCCCAATTGATGCTTAAGGTGACTGATCAAATGATCAACATGGAAGACAACTATTCCAAAAGGGCTTGTGACAACAAGGATGACAGAAATGTTATTCTAGATGGAGCCCCAGCTTGCATTATTTGTGGAGACAAGGATCATACTTCCAAGGAGCATGGAGAATAATGCCCCAACTGTGAAGAGAAACATCCAGTAGGCCAATGTCCCACCTCTCAAGCTACTTGCTACCTATGTGAAGGAAATAATCATGTCCCTATCCAATGCCCCATCTATCCCATAGTTGAACAAAGGAAACAAGGTGGACTGCAACAAATGATTGTAAACAATCAAGAAGGATCCAAGTCTACCAAGAAGGTTGATGACAAAGGAAACAGTCCACTTATACCTCCAAGCAAAACAACCCAATTCAAAGGACCAAAGAAAGGGCATATGAATTATCCAAAGAGCAATAGAAGGTCCAAGAAACATGTAGACATTCCTACCTATCAGATAACATATGAACAACATGAACTGGATGCACTCCTAGCTTTGGAGAAACCCAAAAAGCAAACGAAGGACAAAATCCATGTGCAATGTCATCGTTGTAAAGAAATGGGACACTATTCCAGTGAATGCCCAGAGAACCAGAAGTATAAAGAAATTGGCCAAGTGTGGTGCAACAACTGCAAAGAGCTAGGCCATTATGCAGCAACTTGTCCACAAGAGACACGTAAAGAACTCAAAGATATCAACTGTTTCCATTGCAAAGAACCAGGACATTATGCAAGCAATTGTCCAGAAAATATGAAGAACAAGTTAAACAAGCCTATGAAGGATCTCAACCTTGGCCCATGAGTCAAGTGTGGAAACAAAGGACACAATGCAGGTGTTTGCCCAGAGAAGTTTCCCCAAGATCCCAAGCGATCCAATATGTAATTTAGTTTGAAAATTTTAAGGGTGGTAGTACCCTAGATGTTTCGAGCCTACTTGTAACCCTAGCCTTCCCAAATCTCGGGACGAGATTTATTTTAAGGGTGGTAGCCTGTCACATCCCAAGATTTTCCAAATCTTGTAATGTGAAAAATAAATGAATAAAATAAAACTTTGATGATTTTCAGGGTGAGAAGAAACTTTTTGATTGCAATTGGAAATAAATCCTAAGGTGATTTACAAAGATAAACATTTAATAAAGGAAAAATAAAAATATTTGGAATTACTATTTTTTTTGAATCTTTCAATAAAAAGATTTGGTTTTCAAAAGAAAAGGATAGAATGATAAATAAGGATTATTTTATAAGCCAAATTAAAACTTGGCCAAGCCTTTAAAATAAAAACATTTCTATTTGATAAAAATAGTAAAGGTTTATTTAAATAAAATAAAAAGGATTTAATATCCAAGTTTATTAAAAATAAAGGTTTTGCTATTTTAATTAAACATCAAAACTTATTTATTTATTTAAAATAAGTTTTCCAAGTATTCTTTATTTTCAAATAAAACCTACTGATTTGGTTTTGAAAATAATTAAATTTCAAATGGAGATTTTAAATAAAACAAATTCCATTTTGATTTAATAAACATGGTCTATTTATTTAATTAATAATGGACCCTAAAATAAAAATATTATTTTGATCTTTGGACTTTGGTTTATGTTGTTAAATAGAACCAGATTCAATTGTAATGTTTTGGTGAAAGTTTGATTTGATTTGAATGTTTGATTATTGTTTGAAAATTCAAAACAGAAAATAGAATTGGAAAAATATAAAACATTCAGAAAGAAAAAAATAGAATCTGGACACAGCCCAGCCGGCCAGCCCAACAAGCCCAGTTAGCCCAGCTTCTCTTCTCCCCCGCAAAAAACGTTTCACACCTGTCAACTGACCCGCAAAGTGACTGACCGGTGGCCCCTCCTTCCCTCTCACTTTTTCGCTGACAGCAAGGACCCACGCAGCCAGCTCACTCCTTCTTCCTCGCGCAGACGACGCCCTGCCATTTACGCCGGCGTTGAATACGCGATGAATACTCCCTTGATTCCTTCCAGTAACCGCACCCATTTAACCGCATGCGCCTTCTCCTCCTTTCCCCTCAAACACCGCAGCACGAGAGCCCCTAGGCTGCCTCAATTCGAGCTCGCAACGCCACTGCTCCGACCATCGTCCCTCCTCGATTCCGGCCGAACCGTGCCACCTCCGCCTCCACGAGCACACGCGTGATCCCCACTCCCAAGCGCACATGCGTTCTCCGTTCAACCATGGGCGCCCAGGCGTCGACTTGACTTCCGGCGCCGCGTACGCCTCCTTCTCCGGCGACGTCCCCTGGTAAGCATAGATCACCCCGAGCCATCTCGATCACGCACGCGTCATCTCCTTGACCTTGTGCATCTAACCATGCTCTCTGTTTGCCCCCTTGTGATCGGTAGCGTCGACCCCGACCACGAACAGGACTATCTGACGCCGACGACGACTCCGGCGAGCGATTACTCCCGTCCACGTGCGCCCCTCGCCTCCTCGCAACTACGTTGAGCTCCCCCACGTCACTGCGATCACGGTGAGCATCCCCACTTCGTCCCTTGCTTCCTGGAACCACCGTAGCGCCACCGCCTGACCGTGAGCCGCCGCCAGCCGCCGTTAGCACCGCCCGAGTAAGGTCGATTAGATCATCACTGTTAGATTTTGATCCTGTGGTTGTAATTAGAACAGAGCGAAGCGGTATGAGCACGCCTGAGCCGTGCGATCTGCTTAGATCCAACGCACCAGAGAGCGCAATCCACGCGAACCGGTATCGCCCAATAAGAACACGACGCGTGGCCAGTCTGTGATTTAAAACAAAGTTTGAATCTGATTTAGATGCAGATTTGAAACCCTTGTAACTTTTGATACACACGTCCAAAAATTGCAAACTTTATATCAATGGAATCAGTGGAACAAGCCCTAGCCAACCATGCAATGTGTTTAGTAAAAGGCATCTGGTAAAATGTTTGTTTTTGCAGAAACATTTGTATGCATGTTTAGGTTGTAAAAATTATTCCAAAATGTTTTTAGGGTTGAAATCGTTGAAAATTGGTTTGTTGTAAACTTACTGACCCTAGGAACCAACCCATGGATTTAAAAATGGATTTTGTGAAGTTTAGGAATAAAAACTTGATTTAGCCATTTCTAGCCAAATAAAAATATTGATTTTGCTATGGAAATGACTTTGGAGTAAAAACTTTGGAAAAATGATTTGGATCAAACCTACTGACCCTAAACACCAAGTTTTGAGAAACAACAACTTATTTTGTGAACAACATAAAGTTGTTGCTTTGATAAAAATATTTTCCACCACATAAAATAATGATTGGATTTTAAAATGGTTTATGGATAAAACCCTTTTGCAAATGACTTTGCCACTTTAGAAAATGACCACTTTGAACCTTACAAAGTTTAGAGCCTAGTAGAAACCATCTTTGCAAATAAAACTATCTTATGCATGCTTGCATGCATGACTTAGTTCCAATGATTTTATGTGTGTGATGTATTGATTGAATATTGGTTGGAATGCAAGTTGATTTTGTGTTTGCTTGATTGATTTGTAGTGAAGTTAGAAAAGTGTGAAGCTATCAAGATCAAGAAGTGAACCAACATTCCCTACCAAAAAGGCAAGTGACACTATCATCTAAAGTCCTACTATTTTCATTATACTTAGTGGATTTTGAAACATGCATGAAAAGAATTTCTATACTTATGATATGCTAAATCCTAATAGGATACCCTATGCATTCCTTAGTGGAAACAATGTAGTTGTTACATGCTTAGCCATGCTATACTTTGAAAAGAGATACATGTTGAGATTTTATGAAGTTGAAAAAAGGACTTGTGTTTTTATATAATAAAACAAGGACTCAATGAACCACCTGGGTGGACAAGGATACTTTGAGTTTTGGAGAAGGTGGCAACAAAAGGAACCATGTCTATGGCAATCTATTTGTGTTGTGCTCCAAAATAAAACCACCCAGGAACTTAGAGATTGAACATGTTTCTCCAATTGTGGCTTTCGTGTACAACCACATGCTACTTATGGCTCTGGCTTAGTCAACTACATTGGGAAGACCCATGCATTGTCTTCAGGTTACTGAAAATGAGGAACTTGGAATCCTACATGGGTACTGAAGACAAGCTAGCAATGGTGGACCCTCTGGAAAGACTTCGTTACATTCTCAATCTGCCAGTACTCCGTCTTGGTGAGTACCAATCCAGCGGCCACTGGTGGCAACAAGATGAGAGTGTGACATGTGGGTAAAGTGTACAACTTCTGCAGAAGATAATAAATTCTAAGTACTTAGCCGTGTCCCCGGTTATGGACAATACTGAGCAACTAAATCTTGAAGCTATGGGAAATCTCGACATTCCAATTTCTAAAACAAAACTTTTAAGTGACAACAAAAGACTTGATGCACTTGGGGGTACCAAGGAGCTCAAGAGATTTTGATAAAACTTGATGCACTTGGGGATTTACCAAGGAGCTCAAGAGATTTTTGACAAGGACTTGAACACTTGGGACTTTACCAAGGAGTTCAAGGGATTTTGATAAAGAGATTTGACAAAAGATCAAAACCATTTTTAAAAGATAGGATAAATTTTGCTTCTGCAAATAAGCCTTAAACCCTACTTAGCCAAAATGCATGTAATGATAGGATCCACTTATATTCAACATAGTAGTGAAACTTGCCAATACAATTCAAATGTATTGACCCTTGTGGCTGTAACTTGTAATGTTGTAGGTTTGAGTGATTTTAGTGAAGATTGATTGATTAGGATTACAAAGTCTACAACCAACATGTTTGCCTGTGGCACTTTGAAGATGAAGGACCCCATGCTTATAGATATTCCGCTGCAATGTAATGTAATAGCCAAATGAGCTATGTAAGATGTAATAAAATTATGTTATTCCTGGTTATAAAGTTATATTATGACCTTTGTTTCTTGATATTGCATCTTACCTGTGGATGCTAGCTATTGATCCAGGGACTAGCATTTTAAACACAGGGGACTCTACCTTATTTAAAGGTTGGGACCCTTACAGATGGTATTAGAGCATTGTGTTGCCTGTAGGATTTGTAACCCTAAGATTGGACAAAAACCCTTAGAAAATAGGAGTTGTATTTGTTCCAAAACTTATTTACAACAATCTTGTAAACTCTTTCCTCAAAATTTTTGGTTTCAACTCTACATCTATTGTATATTCAACTTGATGGAAAAACCTACCCCATGGCCAAGGACTTCACCATGTGCTAAGGACTTCTCCAACTCGAATGACTTCAACTTCTTCAACTCTAATGACTTCAACTTCTTCAACTCTAATGACTTCAACATCTTCAGCATATTCACCAAGGACTTCAATCTTGGATATCACTAAGGACAAGTGAGACAAGGAAATCTTGCTCAAGGTTTGGAGACTAAGGAAATGCAAAAATTAGAAGGATCCCACATCACTTGAAGTTTTGTGACCAAGAAGTTTTCCCAAAGAAACCATGATCTCAAGTAAGAAGAAGCAACCAAGAAGGATGGAAGGATCACAAGTGAACCATATAGATGGACCACCAAATTTAGTTAAGACAAACACACCAACTTATGTGGTGTAACAAAATAATTTGTTGCCTAAGTATATGATTGAACTTTGTTGTTTGAGTGAAATGTTTGGCTTGTGATTGCTTGCACATTGCTTGTGTGAATTGTGATGTGTGTGATTAGAAATATTTCCTTAGAAATATCTTGCCTATTCTAATCTCAGTTCAACCCAAATAGATGACTACTCCAAGAGACTCCAACATCAAGGTTGATGACACCAACACCAACCAAGAGGACAGCATGAAAGAATTCATAGCAACCCAACACCAGTTGAACCAAATGACAGCTCGATTCATAGCCAACACCAGTGGGGAAGATCCAACCCTGCAAGGATTTTTGGAAACTCCAGCCCAATTGATGCTTAAGGTGACTGATCAAATGATCAACATGGAAGACAACTATTCCAAAAGGGCTTGTGACAACAAGGATGACAGAAATGTTATTCTAGATGGAGCCCCAGCTTGCATTATTTGTGGAGACAAGGATCATACTTCCAAGGAGCATGGAGAATAATGCCCCAACTGTGAAGAGAAACATCCAGTAGGCCAATGTCCCACCTCTCAAGCTACTTGCTACCTATGTGAAGGAAATAATCATGTCCCTATCCAATGCCCCATCTATCCCATAGTTGAACAAAGGAAACAAGGTGGACTGCAACAAATGATTGCAAACAATCAAGAAGGATCCAAGTCTACCAAGAAGGTTGATGACAAAGGAAAAGGTCCACTTATACCTCCAAGCAAAACAACCCAATTCAAAGGACCAAAGAAAGGGCATATGAATTATCCAAAGAGCAATAGAAGGTCCAAGAAACATGTAGACATTCCTACCTATCAGATAACATATGAACAACATGAACTGGATGCACTCCTAGCTTTGGAGAAACCCAAAAAGCAAACGAAGGACAAAATCCATGTGCAATGTCATCGTTGTAAAGAAATGGGACACTATTCCAGTGAATGCCCAGAGAACCAGAAGTATAAAGAAATTGGCCAAGTGTGGTGCAACAACTGCAAAGAGCTAGGCCATTATGCAGCAACTTGTCCACAAGAGACACGTAAAGAACTCAAAGATATCAACTGTTTCAATTAGAAGAACTGGGACATTATGCAAGCAATTGTCCAGAAAAGATGAAGAACAAGTTAAACAAGCCTATGAAGGATCTCAACCTTGGCCCATGAGTCAAGTGTGGAAACAAAGGACACAATGCAGGTGTTTGCCCAGAGAAGTTTCCCCAAGATCCCAAGCGATCCAATATGTAATTTAGTTTGAAAATTTTAAGGGTGGTAGTACCCTAGATGTTTCGAGCCTACTTGTAACCCTAGCCTTCCCAAATCTCGGGACGAGATTTATTTTAAGGGTGGTAGCCTGTCACATCCCAAGATTTTCCAAATCTTGTAATGTGAAAAATAAATGAATAAAATAAAACTTTGATGATTTTCAGGGTGAGAAGAAACTTTTTGATTGCAATTGGAAATAAATCCTAAGGGGATTTACAAAGATAAACATTTAATAAAGGAAAAATAAAAATATTTGGAATTACTATTTTTTTTTAATCTTTTAATAAAAAGATTTGGTTTTCAAAAGAAAAGGATAGAATGATAAATAAGGATTATTTTATAAGCCAAATTAAAACTTGGCCAAGCCTTTAAAATAAAAACATTTCTATTTGATAAAAATAGTAAAGGTTTATTTAAATAAAATAAAAAGGATTTAATATCCAAGTTTATTAAAAATAAAGGTTTTGTTATTTTAATTAAACATCAAAACTTATTTATTTATTTAAAACAAGTTTTCCAATTATTCTTTATTTTCAAATAAAACCTACTAATTTGGTTTTGAAAATAATTAAATTTCAAATGGAGATTTTAAATAAAACAAATTCCATTTTGATTTAATAAACATGGTCCATTTATTTAATTAATAATGGACCCTAAAATAAAAATATTATTTTGATCTTTGGACTTTGGTTTATGTTATTAAACAGAACCAGATTCAATTGTAATGTTTTGGTGAAAGTTTGATTTGATTTGAATATTTGATTGTTGTTTGAAAATTCAAAACAGAAAATAGAATTGGAAAAATATAAAACATTCAGAAAGAAAAAAATAGAATCTGGACACCACCGCCAGCCCAACAAGCCCGTTAGCCAGCTTCTCTTCTCCCCATAAAAACGCTTTCACACTGTCAACCGACCAAAGTGACCGACCGGTGGCCCTCCTTCCTCTCACTTTTTTCACGACAAAGAAGGACCCACGCAGCCAGCTCACTCCTTCTTCCTCGCGCAGACGACGCCCTGCCATTTACGCCGGCGTTGAATACGCGATGAATACGCCCTTGATTCCTTCCAGTAACCGCACCCATTTAACCGCATGCGCCTTCTCCTCCTTTCCCCTCAAACACCGCAGCACGAGAGCCCCTAGGCTGCCTCAATTCGAGCTCGCAACGCCACTGCTCCGACCATCGTCCCTCCTCGATTCCGGCCGAACCGTGCCACCTCCTGCCTCCCTGAGCACACGACCGTGATCCCCACTCCCAAGCGCACCTGTCTGTGCCCTCCGTTCAACCGCGGGCGCCCCAGAGCGTCGACTTCGACAACTTCCGAGCGCCGCCGCGTCTGCCTCCTTCTCCGGCGACGTCCCCTGGTAAGCATAGATCACCCCGAGCCATCTCGATCACGCACGCGTCATCGCCTTGACCTTGTGCATCTAACCATGCTCTCTGTTTGCCCCCTTGTGATCGGTAGCGTCGACCCCGACCACGAACAGGACCATCTGACGCCGACGACGACTCCGGCGAGCGATTACTCCCGTCCACGTGCGCCCCTCGCCTCCTCGCAACTACGTTGAGCTCCCCCACGTCACTGCGATCACGATGAGCATCCCCACTTCGTCCCTTGCTTCCTGGAACCACCGTAGCGCCACCGCCTGACCGTGCGCCGCCGCCAGCCGCCGTTAGCACCGCCCGAGTAAGGTCGATTAGATCATCACTGTTAGATTTTGATCATGTGGTTGTAATTAGAACAGAGCGAAGCGGTATGAGAACGCCTGAGCCGTGCGATCTGCTTAGATCCAACGCACCAGAGAGCGCAATCCGCGCGAACCGGTATCGCCCAATAAGAACGCGACGCGTGGCCAGTCTGTGATTTAAAACAAAGTTTGAATCTGATTTAGATGCAGATTTGAAACCCTTGTAACTTTTGATACACACGTCCAAAAATTGCAAACTTTATATCAATGGAATCAGTGGAACAAGCCCTAGCCAACCATGCAATGTGTTTAGTAAAAGGCATCTGGTAAAATGTTTGTTTTTGCAGAAACATTTGTTTGCATGTTTAGGTTGTAAAAATTATTCCAAAATGTTTTTAGGGTTGAAATCGTTGCAAATTGGTTTGTTGTAAACTTACTGACCCTAGGAACCAACCCATGGATTTAAAAATGGATTTTGTGAAGTTTAGGAATAAAAACTTGATTTAGCCATTTCTAGCCAAATAAAAATATTAATTTTGCTATGGAAATGACTTTGGAGTAAAAACTTTGGAAAAATGATTTGGATCAAACCTACTGACCCTAAACACCAAGTTTTGAGAAACAACAACTTATTTGGTGAACAACATAAAGTTGTTGCTTTGATAAAAATATTTTCCACCACATAAAATAATGATTGGATTTTAAAATGGTTTATGGATAAAACCCTTTTGCAAATGACTTTGCCACTTTAGAAAAAGACCACTTTGAACCTTACAAAGTTTAGAGCCTAGTAGAAACCATCTTTGCAAATAAAACTATCTTATGCATGCTTGCATGCATGACTTAGTTCCAATGATTTTATGTGTGTGATGTATTGATTGAATATTGGTTGGAATGCAAGTTGATTTTGTGTTTGCTTGACTGATTTTTAGTGAAGTTAGAAAAGTGTGAAGCTATCAAGATCAAGAAGTGAACCAACATTCCCTACCAAAAAGGCCAGTGACACTATCATCTAAAGTCCTACTATTTTCATTATACTTAGTGGATTTTGAAACATGCATGAAAAGAATTTCTATACTTATGCTATGCTAAATCCTAATAGGATACCCTATGCATTCCTTAGTGGAAACAATGTAGTTGTTACATGCTTAGCCATGCTATATTTTGAAAAGAGATACAAGTTGAGATTTTATGAAGTTGAAAAAAGGACTTGTGTTTTTATATAATAAAACAAGTACTCAATGAACCACCTGGGTGGACAAGGATAATTTGAGTTTTGGAGAAGGTGGAAACAAAAGGAACCATGTCTATGGCAATCTCTTTGTGTTGTGCTCCAAAAGAAAACCACACAGGAACTTAGAGATTGAACATGTTTCTCCAATTGTGGCTTTCGTGTACAACCACATGCTACTTATGGCTCTGGCTTAGTCAACTACATTGGGAAGACCCATGCATTGTCTTCAGGTTACTGAAAATGAGGAACTTGGAATCCTACATGGGTACTGAAGACAAGCTAGCAATGGTGTATGGGAGGACCCTCTGGAAAGACTTCGTTACATTCTCAATCACAAGATTACGCGTCTTGGTGAGTACCAATCCAGCGGCCACTGGTGGCAACAAGATGAGAGTGTGACATGTGGGTAAAGTGTACAACTTCTGCAGAAAATAATAAATTCTAAGTACTTAGCCGTGTCCCCGGTTATGGACAATACTGAGCAACTAAAGCTTGAAGCTATGGGAAATCTCGACATTCCAATTTCTATAAGAAAACTTTTAAGTGACAACAAAATACTTGATGCACTTGGGGGTACCAAGGAGCTCAAGAGATTTTGATAAAACTTGATGCACTTGGGGATTTACCAAGGAGCTCAAGAGATTTTTGACAAGGACTTGAACACTTGGGGAATTACCAAGGAGTTCAAGGGATTTTGATAAAGAGATTTGACAAAAGATCAAAACCATTTTGAAAAGTTAGGATAAATTTTGCTTCTGCAAATAAGCCTTAAACCCTACTTAGCCAAAATGCATGTAATGATAGGATCCACTTATATTCAACATAGTAGTGAAACTTGCCAATACAATTCAAATGTATTGATCCTTGTGGCTGTAACTTGTAATGTTGCAGGTTTGAGTGATTTTAGTGAAGATTGATTGATTAGTATTACAAAGTCTACAACCAACATGTTTTCCTGTGGCACTTTGAAGATGAAGGACCCCATGCTTATAGATATTCCACTGCAATGTAATGTAATAGCCAAATGAGCTTTGTAAGATGTAATAAAATTATGTTATTCCTGGTTATAAAGTTATATTATGACCTTTGTTTCTTGATATTACATCTTAACTGTGGATGCTAGCTATTGATCCAGGGACTAGCATTGTAAATACAGGGGACTCTACCTTATTTAAAGGTTGGGACCCTTACAATTGCTCTCTTAGTTGGTCGCTCCCAGTCTTTTGCTAGCCCTCCACTTGTACTGAGTAAGCTCTACTCATGCATGCAACTCCCAAGAAACCAAGTTATTACAAGGAGTCCACTATAAATTCCTATGCATGGTGTGTTACACCATTCCAAGTATATTCATGTTTTATCTATCTTCCAAATTAAACTTGTTATGATAAAATTAGTGATTAAAGCTCTCAGAAACTTGATGGAACACTTTAATTTCTTGCTCCTAATAAACTTGAACCATTGTGTCATCTATGTTGTATATGCTTGCACTTATAAGTTGGGAATTAGTAGAACCATGCTGTCATGGGGAGCGCTTTCAACACCTGTACATATTACCTAGTTGATATCATGATCTTTTTTTTGCGGATGTCGGTGGTGTGAAATAAAAGGGAACTTGTAAGTCCATTGAGTATTGTATATGTGTTAGAGAAACGCCTGGGCGGCTAGCCTAATCCATGCCTAATCATGGTGGAAACTTGAAGCATAACCATAGTGAGCAATCTGTGAAGCATCCTCAACAAAAACCTATGCAAATAGCAAATAAAAAGATCGCTGAGTTGCTCATTGTCTGTTGCCTTGTCATTTTGATATGGGATAGCTCATGTGTCATGGGGCAAGGGTTACCCTATTGGCGGTTCTCTATGATACACATATACTTACAATGACAAGAACTTGCTTATGACTAAAGTTGAGTAGCATGAGGAATGGCCCTCGTACTCAAGGGACATGAGATTGCCAACTTATGATTTGTCAAGCATATACTCCATATTAGTTTCACTTTAACCTTAATCACTTCAAGATGCTTATGATAGGGGCAATGAGAGCTAAAAGCTAATAAGTACCATAATTTTTGGAAGCTCTTTATGAAACTTGAAATCCCTGATTCCCTTTATGAAGGGCCTTTCTTCTTACTTTTATGTTGAGTATCCACCATCTATCTTTATGCACCAATTAAGAGAGCATAATTGTCATTGTTAGTTTTATGTGCATTATCCCAAAATTTATTGATTGATTCATAATATTGATATTGCTTGTTCTTGAACTATTTGTATCTAGTCACCCTTATGAACTTTGAAGGTGTCCTATGCATTTATGTTTTGCTATTCCATGAGGGACAAGCTGAATAACACATATGCTATGTTTTCTATATCTTAAACAAACAAACGTATATCAATGAATTGTTATTCATGATCTTTGTTTGTATCCTTTCATGTTTCAACATAGTTACTATGTCTAATTGTTAGAACTACATCTTTCATGCTCATGTTTAGAGTACTTTGATCCCAGCTACCATTGCTTTGAAAATGGTTTGATCAAGATTGTGATGGTGCATATCACCTCAAAAAAAATTATCACTTAACTAATCGAGGACGAGCAGGAGTTAAGCTTGGGGATGCTTGATATGTCGTAAATGTATCTACAATTTTTGATGTTCCATGCTTGTTTAGTATCAACTTTGTTATGTTTTGTCTACACTTTGAGGTATTTTTATACATTTTCTGGGACTAACCTATTAGCAAGATGTCGCAGTGCCAGTTGCCTATTTTATGCTATTTTTGGTTTCAAAAAAGCTAGTAAGGAAATATTCTCGGAATTGGACGGGACAAAAGCCAAAGTCAATATTTTACCGGAGAGAACATAGAGTCTGAAGGGCAGCCAAGGGGGGCCACGAGGTGGCCACACCCTAGGTACGCACGGACCAGGGGGCGCGCCGCCACCAGGTGTGGGCCCTTCGGGCGCCCACCGACCTTGCCCCTTTGCCTATAAGTCACCCGATGTAGAAACCCTAAGAACCGGATCAAATCTCCATGAAACAGTCCATAGTCGCTGCCACCATTGTCCCTAGATCGGGAGGGATCTAAAGCTCTTCTCGGCACCATGCCGGAGGGGAGAGATCATCCTGGAGCCCTTCTTCATGATCATGCCAGCCTCCGGTATGATGCATGAGTAGTTCACCCTTGGACTATGGGTCCATACAATAGCTAGATGGTTGTTTGTCCTCCTTTGTGCTATCATGGTTAGATCTTGTGAGATCCGTTCATGATCAAGATCATCTATTTGTAATCATACATGTTGTGTTTTTGGGGATCCGATGGATATTGAGATACTATGTCAAATTGATTATTGATTCTATCATGTATGTATTATTTGTGATCTTGCATGCTCTCCGTTGCTAGTAGCTATCTTGGCCAAGTAGATGCTTCTAACTCCAAGAGGGAGTATTTATGCTCGATAGTAGGTTCATGCCTCTAGTAATCTGGGGAAGTGACAGAAATATCTAAGGTTGTAGATGTGTTGTTGCTACTAGGGAGAAAACAACAATCTTTTGTTCATGAAACAATTGTATTGTTTACTTTACACATATTGCTTAATGCAATTATCCGTTGCTTGCAACTTAATACTAGAAGGGGTTCGGATGATAAGCTGAAGGTGGATTATTAGTCATAGATGCAGTTGGATTACGGTCTATGTATATTGTTGTAATTTCCAATCAAATCTCATAGGAGTCATGATGTCTAGTATATGCATTGTTATACTTTCTCAATCTGTCAATTGCCCCGCTGTAATTTGTTCACCCAGCATGTTATCTATCTTAAGGAGAACTGTGGACCCTGGTCCATTCCTTTATCATTGATACATCATATACTGTTACTGTTTACTTTCTACAAGCAACTATCTTCCACACTATACGTTTAATCCTTTGTTTTTAGCAAACTGGTGAGATTGATAACCTCACTATAGGTTGGGGCAAAGTTTTGAGTTTGTGTTATGCAGGTTCCAAGTTGTTAGCAACACCTTGGATTTGTTTCCTTCCTCCTACTGGTTAGATAACCTTGGTTTCATAACTGAGAGAAAACTTATTGCTATGCTCATCACACCTTCCTCTTGGGGTATCCCAATGAAGATCTATAGTGAACTGAGCCGCATCACATCACATTCTGCGAAATCAACTGTCTTGGGTGGCAATGGGAGACCGGCCTTGTAGTACAGCCGCATGGCCTGCCTCAGAGGGGCATAATAGACAAACTTCGGCGGCGGCCTCCGGGGCGGCGGCTTCTGCTTAGGCGGGGCCATAGCTAAGCTTGCTAAGAGTGTATCTTATTTATTTGAAACTAGTTTGACTAACTGCTGAACCTTTATTTCCCTTATCAACATAAGGGTGCTAAGATATTTAAAATACAGGTCGCGGCTAGTAACCGGATCTGGCAATGTACTAGGTCAGGGTTCCATTAAGTATATTTATGATTGTGTCCTTAGTTGTGTCCACAAATTATGCATGTGCCACTATGATCGTAGAATTGTAGCAACACCATCAGAAACAGGGGAAGAGGACGTGGCGTTATACTAACTGGCGGGCCCCGCCACCTCGACCATCGCGGTGTGCATCCCAGGTTCGAGGATTAGTGCTCCCCATTATTGTGTCATTTTCCATATTATGTCACTTGCAGCTCCGCTCCATTGCTCTGGTCTTGCACGCCGCCACTCCGTCCCATCATGCAACACTCTCGTCCTCCCCCTGGAATATCGTCCTCCCGTAATTCCCTACCGCCCTGACTTGCCCCTGCCCTGTCTCCTTGCCTCTGTCCCCGCCCAAGCACGTCTAGGGACTAAAATCATGAGGTGGGCGCTTGGTTCTCGCCCAACGACGGTGTCTTTGATCTGGATCCTGCACGGAAATGGATCCTGCATGGCTGGATAACACAGAGATGGGTCCTTCCTGGCCAAAGAGCGAGGAGATGGACCCTTAAAGGCTGGAGAGATGGAGGAGCACGAAATAGGGGAAGAGGACGCAAGGTGCAAAGTTTTGGTGCTCTGGAGCCCATTGAACATGACATACATCCTCCCTCAAGGGTAAGAACTACAATTCCATCTCTGCATCTCCCAATTAGCGGTTGTAGTCCCGTGGTGATGGGGAGGATCTGTGTTGGTGACCATAGGACGTTTGCTGCATCTAGATTTCTTTTTAAGATTCATCATGGGTGTCGGACTGAAACCTTGTCTGATAGTAGAATCACAATTACCAATGGATTTGATTATCGACTAATAGTAGACACGGAGGAAATAACTCTAAGTGACTTGCACATGCAATTTGGCAAGTTTCCGATTGGCCAACATGATGAATTCGTAAGAAGCTACTACGACACAAATTCACAGACATTCTGCGATGTTAGGACTGAGGAGGCTCTATCCATGATATGGGGTAAACACCTCGGCAAGAGGACTGTGCTGATGTCTATGCACATCGTTAACAAAGATACTTGGGAAGAGACTATCCTGAATGATACCGGCCGATGTGGAACACGAACAGAGCAGTCTATGTTTTTGATACCGAGCGCGATTGCCCAGCCTGTCGTTGATCATGATGCCTTCTCAAGTGAGCATGAAGACATCTAAATGTGTGGCAGTCAAGACGATTTTGTGCTTGGAGATGATGATGGTGAAAAAGCATATCCATATGTGGCTGCTGACCCTGATAGGATGGAGAATAGGGAATATTTGGTTGATTCGAACTATGAGCCTCACTATGGGACTGATGAGAAAGAGGAATGTGAAGATGGGGAAATGGGATGCAGATACGATGACGAGGACAGGCCAGTGATACACTTTTACAAGGATAATCCTACAATTGGCAAGGAGACTGTCTTTGATATTGTGGAGGAATGAAGATATGTTGTTGCTACCTATGCAATAAGAGTTGGGTTCGAATTTATTGTTGAATAGAGCTACCAAAAATAGATTTAGTGTGCATTGTAGGGAAAGTAATGTGTGTAAATGGATATTGCATGCATCTCCAATGTGGGTTGGACACCCATTTCAGGTTGCAATAGCTACATTTAGTTATGGTCTTTCTCATATTTGTTCTGCTAATGAGTCCTCTGATTTACTTTTATTCCCATCGAATGCAGATCAAGGTAAACGTGAAGAAACACAACTTCCCTAATACTTCTTTAAGTGATAAAATTAGACTGGCGACGACCAAGTGGGTTGCTTCTACGGTACTTGACTAGGTGAGGCAGGATCGTAGCATTGGACCTGCTAAACGCAGAACTAAGCTTAGCAAAAAGTTGAACGTTTTGATTCCTTACCATAGAGTATTTGACGGGAAGGATATGGCTCTAGAATTCATTCACGGCAAGTGGACTGACAGTTTTTCAAATGTTGTATAGTTTCAAAGCTGAGGTAGAGAAGACATCACTTGGTAGTGTTGTTGATATTGATTACGAGGTTGTGAAAGGAAGATAAAAGGTCTCAAGAGGGGGTCAAGTATAAGCAGGCAGATAAGAAATGCTTTAGGAGATGTTTTGTCTCCCTGAAGGCATGCTAGAAGGGGTTCCTAGACGGCTGCAGGCTATACTTGGCAATAGACATAACTTCTTTAACAGGGAAGTTCAGGAGACAGCTTGCTACCGCTTGTGCTGTGGACGCGCATTATTAGCTTTTTCCCGTAGCTTATGTTGTTCTTGAGGGTGAATCGACTGAAAGCTGGACATGGTTCATGCAGAGAGTACGTGCAGTAATTGGTCACCCTGACTGCTTGGTGATACACACTAGTGCATGCAAGGGGCTTTAGAATGCTATTGATGATATGTTTCCTGGGGTTGAGCATACGGAATGCATGCAGCACCTCGCTACTAGCTTCACAAAGAAGTTCAAAGTAAATACCTTAGAACACAACATGTGGCAATCAGCATACACGTACACCCGAAGAACGCATGCTACTTACATGCAGAACTTGTATACCATGCCGAAGCTGAAAGAATACCTCGAAGAACATCATAGAAAGTTAAGGGCCAGAAGCAAGTTTGCTAAGTTAAGCAAAGTGGATTATGTTTGTAGTAGTCTGACAGAAAGGTTAAATGCTAAGATTAGTAGCATGAATTCACTTGCAATTGTTATTTTATTATATGCAATAAGACAGTGTATAATGGTGAAGATAGATTTTAGACAGAGAATTTTTGCGAGAAATTTTTTAGGCCATAAAATAGTTCCAAAGGTGGTTTTGTTACTGAATGCAAGAACCAGGGCAATGAGAACGATAAAGACAAGGATGGTTAGAAGTTCAAAAACATTGGCTGAGATTTATGCACAAGACAAGCATGGAACTAAATGGAGTTATACTGTAGACATTGGAAATAAGACTTGTTCATGCAGGAAGTGGCAGGTTACTGGTCTTCCATGCCACCATGCACTGCACTTCATATTAAAGCTGAGAGGTAGAGGTGCTGAAATAGGGAACTATGTTCATAACTATTTATCCGTGGACATGTTTGCTGCTACTTATGCAAAAAACATACCACCTATGGCTGATGAAAATGATTGGGAGATAGTCGATCCTGGGTTCAAACTCGAACCACCAGTTCTTAGGAGGACACCTGGGAGGCCTAGAAAGCAAAGGACTGAAGCCTTCACTAAAAATGGTTCGAGACTAGGAGCAAGGAAGCGAAGTGCAAACGGTGTGGAGGGTTGGGCCATATCAAGAGGTTATGCAATAACCCAGTTCCACGTGATTTTGAAGATGCTGACCTTGTCCCTGTTCACATCACGGAGGCACAAGATGAGGCTTCTCAGGAAGAACTAGAGGAAGCGTAGCGAGATGACGTAGATGAAGTGCTACATGTGAAGGAAAACTGTCTTGCCCATGTGGATGGAAATGTCGGTAAGCAGCAATTGGTTGAGAACATGGACGTGCCGGCGGGGATAGGAGGCGAAAAGAAATAAAAGGGTAAGCGGGAGTGGAATGGGAAGGGAAACGATAATAGTAGAGTTGAATTTGAATATGAAGAAGTTGCTGGGGTGATTGAGGATGTTCTTGAGGATCTTTCGGCTAACTGCAGGAGAAATAAATCCCTGTCAATTTCATCTTTGTACGATTCTCCGGGCGAAAGGTAAGCTTGAAACTTGTTTTACTTGGCATTTTGATCATTTTTGTTTTAGTCCTCATCAACTGTTGTTTAGTGCAGCGCGAGATTGAACAGTAATAATAGGAGCAGAGAGAAGCTCGCATAGTGATGTTGTTTCTTGAATTTTCGTTGAAACTAAACTATTCATTTATAATTTATTTATATCTGGTGTTTGTCACGGGTATGTGATGTGTGGTGTGGACCAGATTCCAAGTCGTTAAATAGTATATTAATTTTTAAACTGATTATCCATAAACAATAATCGTGGACTTTTAACCGTTCAATGACCAAAATTAGGACCATGCCATGGAGTTGGTGAGGCTCACCACCCTTGTGTTCCCATCTCAAACAACACGACACGCACGTATCCTTCTCCTCTGGCGCACGCCAAAATTATGACTATGCCATCATATGTTGGGAGCAAAGACAGCATACCGTCCCATCAGCCTCGCCTCGCCTTTGTTAGCGACGTCTGATGCTCGCATCAGCTACGTCAGGGCCATCGATGCTGTCCTTGGTCCTGCTCATCTGTCATGTTTCATCTCCATCAATGGAAACTTCATCCACATGGTCCTACCAGAGCTGCCGCAATGGTCACGGTGGTGCCGCTGAATTATCCAGAGGTGGCCGTGGCCGAGCAGCCAGCGGTGGCTTTGGTGCCGGTAGCTAACACACTTACAACTTGGCCACTCTATCTGAAAGAGTTCATTAAGCTACCATACATAAATTAAATTTAGGCTCAAGTGACCCTAATCGACTATGTCAATCCCGTTGTCTTCGTCATGCACGACGTCCTCTGCGTCGATGTCCGTCTATTCCGAGTCTGAATCGATGAGGACGAGCCCGGATGTGTTCCTCTTCATGAGTTCAGCATAGCGTGGCACAACGATAACGGTGGAGGGTGTACGCCCAGGCACTGCCCAAAAGTGCTGCCTCCCTTCGGGTTTGCGCAAATCCGGGTGGATCTCCTGACGGTGAGCTCTGCAAAGACAAAGCAATGCCTCCCCCTCGTTCTTGAAGCGCCTTGGACAGTACGTGCTGGTGCGCGCGTATTGGTCCATTGCCCTCTTCCGCTCCAGCCGCTAGAGGCACGGCTCCTTGATCTTCCTCGACAGCGCGAAGCCGCGCAAGAGTGGCGCCACGGGCACCCTAGCATAGCTGAGCTCGTAGCCGGCCAATAACCTCGCTAGCAACAATGTGAGTATGTCGTAGTGGCGAACATCTCGGCCTCATGAAAGCTGAGACATACCTCTCCATGGCGAGGCACCGTTTTTTCTGGTAGGATTCGACGGTTGTGCTGACACGAGTTGAAGGGAACGAACGGGGTTTGAGCTTCGGCTACACGGTCGCGGTTATAAAGTCAAGGAGGTAGGCCCACTCGTGGTTGCGAGGGCGAATAGGGATGCAGAAATGCCTACTCGCGGATCGCTCTTGCAAAGGACGATCCTTATCATCCATTCTCCCCAATCCAAGGGTGACTAACAATTCGGACGCAGAATCAACCTGGCCCAATGGGGGGCTTCTAGAAGACCCTAACAATAGGCATAGTTCCTGCAAGGTTAATGAGCTAGTTAATGTGGTTTATCCTGGGTTTGACTAGATTTCTTTGGGTTTGAAAATTGCCTCGGGCCCCTAGCGCACCCTAATCTTGCACCTCCTTTGGGAAAACACCAATTGTTCGGGTTCAGAAAATGGAAAGTCAAGATTTCTCCAAATGACCATGAAATCACTAGTTGGAGAAGTCACTTACGATGCTGAGAGGGAGCTAGGTGCCCGGATTGGGCTCAATCCATGGAGTGGTTACATGTACTGGGCAGTGAGAGGGGAATCTAGGGTTGGAAAGCATGTTAACTCACACTCGATAGACATCCTGGTGGTGCCTTGGGTGCCAAAGGATCTGGTATGCCTTGCTTATGATTTGATGAGTGTAGTGGGTCACATGCAAGGGCTCTAGGAGCTGTTTTCACATTTTGGTTTTGCTTTTTTTAGATTTTGTTTAGTGCTGCCCAAAAAACGGCGAAACCCGCAGGTGTCCGTGGCAACATAACAGTCAGTGCAATGTTGGACCCAGGCATGCATCCAGCCTTGATACCCCACGAGGCACCCCAAACCATTTTTCCCTGAAAATTGAGAGTGTCTTATAGGGTACCTATAATTACAAACCACATTTACCGGGCTGTAACTCAAAAAAATACAGTATATGCTTGGACCATGAGATAAATACCCACCTCCTAGGAATGGCCATGCACCATGGTGTAGCATGCATGAAAATTTCCTCAGGCCCATGGGACCGCCTTAATCTTGCACCTCCTTTAGGAAAACACCGGTTTTTTGGGTTCAAAAAATGGAAAGTCAAGATTTATCCAAATAACCACGAAATCTCTAGTCAACGGATCCTCTTTGATCTAACAGTCACATGAAATTGGTATAGTACCAACATCCCAATATTATATCACAACATGGTAGTTACAACAATCACAATGCTAGACATGATAGTTATATATATAATAACAATACTAACAACAGAACATTACTCGGCGTCATTGTCGGTGGTGGTGGTTTCCTCTGATGACTCGTCGGCAACTCCCTCCTTGTAGATACGCACCCTCTCCTCGTCGGAGTCCTCCTCCTCCTCGTAGTCCCACGCGTCGATGTCACTCTCATCCGCTTCTTCCTCTAACTGATCCATGAATGCCTCCTTGTTGCCCGAGTCGGAGTCGTCCTCATAACTGGCTCCTCTGTTCCTCCTGGCCTTCTTCATGGTGGTCTCGCAGGCCTTCCTCTGGTGCTCCTCCATATTGGATGCTGCTTGGTGCTCCTCTGTTTCTGTCGGTGCACCACGCTTCTCGGGTGCGACGGGTACGACAAGATTCAACGTTGTTGTGTCCTCGAGCGTCGATGTCAACGGATCCAGGAACGGTTGGACACGTCATGGTTCCTCGGATGGCTGCTGGCGGGAACGAACGATGCCGCGATGAGAAGGTGACACGGGACGGACAGCCACCGGCAAGGATCTGCCACTGCCACGGCAAGGTTCCATCCTGCGCGAGGAAGTTGTACGGAAATGCGCAATGGCGGGTACACAGAGTTGGGTGCCGATCCTATAAGGGGAGCGAGGAGCATCCCGTAGTCTAGTGACGTAAAAATTGTACTACATCACAAAATATTTATGTACTAGGAGTGTTGTCACGTAACAAATCACAAAATGTGCCATGTGGCAGTGTTAGGAAGTGTCCAGTGCATGCATGTCAATGTGGAGTTCAATGTTTCAGCATGTTGTGTCTGTGCAATAGTTGCGCGCGTCATGCCAACCCCTTAAAGACGCGAGAAGTATATCATAGTCTATAAGCACGCCCACACGTTGGACGTGCAACCCGCAATTACTTCCTCCCTCGTAGTCCCACCCTGACCCATTTATCCATGGGATATTAGGAGGCACGCGTCGAAGCCCCCACTGAACCATCCATCTCATTAAAGCTAGTCCAATCGAGTCCCATCGTGTGGACTGTGGGGTTTTATTCCCTGGTTCTGCCAGTCATGCTTCTTTGAGAAGGAAGCAACATAGGCCATCGATTAACAAACAAACAGTGGATGTAGGTTGACATAGCACCGGAGTAAATGGTGGTCTTGTATAAGACCGTATCACGGACTAGACTCTTTAACCATTCTCCCCCGTCCATCACTTTCTTCTCTCCCCCCCCCCCTTCCTCCATCTGCATTAGCCATGGCTCCCGGAAGAGAGGAGGATTGGCCATGCGCACGGAGAGAAACCAGAGAGCTCGCTGCCTTCGACTTCTTGCTTAACCACTTGCTCATTACCCCCTCGCATAGATGCCCAATCTCTCCTAGCAATGGCGTTCAATGTTCCAGCAGGAGAGGGCTCCTCCCAATTCAGTCTTCTTCTTATTCTTATTATTATTCTCTTTTTTCTTCTTATTCTTCTTGTTACTATGCTACATATTCCAGGGCGGTCGTGGACCCTGAAACCAGCAGGATGGCGGTGGCAGCACTGAATATTCGAGCAGGCGAGGGATCCTCCTGGTATAGTCTTCTTATTCTTCTTCTCTGTTTTCTTCTTCTTCTATGTCTACTTCTTATTCTTCTTATTCTTACTATGCTTCATATTCCAGGGTGACCGTGGACCCTAAAACTAGCACGATGGAAGCGACGGTGCTGAATGTTCCAGCAGGCGAGGGCTCATCCCGGTATAGTTTTCTTCTTCTCTGTTTTCTTCTTCTATGTCTACTTCTTATTCTTCTTATTGTTACTATGCTACATATTCCATGGAGGCCGTGGACCCTGAAACTAGAATGATGACGGCGGCGGCGCGGAATGTTCCAGCAGGCGAGGGATCCTCCCGGTACAGTCTTCTTCTTCTTTGTTTTCTTCTTCTATGTCTACTTCTTCTTATTCTTCTTACTCTAATACATATTCCATGGAGGCAATGGACCCTGAAACCAGCACGATGGCGGCCGCATCGTAGGACCCGTTCGGCCATGTTCCCCGACTCAGCGAGGTAGGAAATCCCCATACTTTTTACCACTCATAATACTGCTGACATGCATTTGGTTTTATTTTTTAGATTCTAAATGTGGAAATATTAGATCGTGTTTGCCTACAAGTAGCCTCCAAGTAGGGACCATTCTTAATCCTATTATTCAATATTGTTCTTCATAGAAACATTGGGGTTTTTGTGATTTGAATATTGTCCTTCCCTGGAACATGCAGTACAATTATAGAGTACCTATTTTAAATAACATGAACGATGCAGAAACCGAAGGCCGCTTGACGTGACAACGTGGCTGCAATCAATGCCAAGATTCACAACCAACTGCAGGGTGCACGCTCCCTAACCCAGGCTAATGAGCGCCTTCGAAGGCGTTTGTCTCTGCGGAAGGATATCACGCTTGATTTTTCACTTAACATCAAGAGGCTCGAAGAAGAGCATGACGAGCTGGAGAGGGTGATCAATGAGCTACAGAAGTTAATTGCACATAGTTTATCCAAACAATACTTGGCCATCAAGTTAATTATGAAGCTCATGTGTGACAAAAAGAATCTCCAGAATAGATGCATCCTCCTGCTGAACGAAGCCACCGAGACATGCAGAGAATGCATCAGCAAACCAAAGGCTGCCATCGAAGCCTACAATGATAGGGACCATTGCCTATAAGCAGTGAGACTGATGAGGGAGGCCATGGACCGAGGTCTCACCATGCTCAAGAGTCTAAACAAGGAGAACGAGGAGCTAACGGCCAAGCTGGAGGCGTATTGGGCAATGCCCAAGTCAGATTCCGAGTAGAGGGGGTAGGAATCTCAGTTCATACTCCAATGATTTTGTAATTTACATATGTCGTGAAATTAAGGAATCATGGAGCAACTCCTTATTTCTCTGTTTATCTTACTTGCCTGTCAACTGAATTATGGGTTTGTGTTCTCATGAATGGACATCATCGTTTCTTTCCATTATGTATCTGAGCTTGGAATTAGATTATGACTATGCCACTACTATTTGGTTACATTGGAAAAACCCACAACACCCTTAGATGGAGATAGTCCTAGGTTGCTTTGAAATTGAAATGACGACCGTGCCACTACTTTATCCTGTTGAATTAGGAAAAAGTCTATATTTCTCTGACATTGAAATTAGGAATGTGCCACTAGTTTATCCTATTGAATTGGGAAAAAGCCTACTGATATTGAAATTAGGAATGTGCCACTAGTTTATCCTGTTGAATTGGGAAAAAGCCTATATTGCTCTGACATTGGAATTAGGACTGTGCCACTAGTTGATTATGTTAAATTTGGAACAATCCTAGATCGCTCTGTCCTTCAAATTATGATTTTGACACTAGTTAATTATTTAAATTATGGAAACTAACCACATATTTTTGTTGTAGTAGAAGAGGCGAAATCTCAACCTAGAACTTCCGACCTGGCTAAATAACAAGATAACCATCCAAATGGAGAATTAGAATTTTCAGAAGTGGCCCATGACCACCTGAGAGAATAAGTCACGATCCTTTATGACAAGTGCCACAATCTGAAGGTGTACATTGCCGGCTGGAAGGAACTTCACCAGAAAGGTATCGCCTCGGCGCATGCGAAGGAGGATATCATCAAGGAGATCATGGGGATAATCTTAAGCTTACTGATAAGACTGTCGCATCCCACACAGATCGCTTGAACCAATAGGAGGTGCATGTCCAATTACTGAGGGAGCAGGTAAAAACCATAGTGGACCTGATCGAACAAACCCTCCAACTGGAGGTTCCCGGGAAGGAAAACGAGAATCTCCGCGCCAGGCTCAGTACAAACTACAAGTTCTTCTGAAATTAGTTTGCAAACTATGTGTTCTGACAGGCCAAATCGTGTTTTATCCATGTAGTAGTGATTTTGTAAACGTGGACCTATCTCTATGCAAACTATGCTTTCTTATGAAAGGTTATTTTGATCAAGGATTGAGCTTGTATTAGTTAAGATATCACAATTGCAAGTCTTACAGTTAACTAGTTTCAGATACTGCCATGGCACAAATTATTCATCTAAAAATTCTTTCATCCTCTGTAGCTTGTCCTTGTTCACCTCGCGCTCCTTCTTCAGATCCTTCAATAGATCTGCAATTTAGTACTCTAGCTTCTTATTCTCTTTTGTGAGCTGATCCCTCTCCTTTTCTGCCTTCGGAAGCTTCTGTGAAGTTCCCACCACCAATGTCCCATTGATTGTGTCATTTAGTTTTGACCTCAAATGCTTGATTTCCTGTTCCATCTCCTTATTTCCTACCAAGTGCTTGTAATTTTTCCCATCTGCATAACAGGCATCTGAAAATATCCCCGACCTTTCGAGCTCATACATATCCCACGACTAGGCTTATTTGAGGTCATACATACATCTCCTTATTTCCTACCAAGAAAGAAGTTGATGCAATTCTTGCATGGGCCATGCATGTGGATTATTTGCCACCTTTATGTTTGTGAAAATAAGTATAGTCTCTTATGGGCACATAACCATGCATGCATTATATTCATAAGAAAAGTGGCCCACATAAGAATGGAGGCTTGCTTGTATTGTGAGATTATTTGGCATATGAAACAAATGACCATTGTAGTGTTTATTTTACCATTAAATTCTCGTGTAGTCAAAATGGCATCATATATGGGCATACATTGGATAAAACCATATGGAAGCTTGGGTGAAGCATTTCTACTCAAATGGCATGCAAAGGGGGCCATGAGGCTCCACATACTTAATATTGTGAAGACAACATATACCACATAGGGATGCATGTAGAAATAGAGGCGGATCCATCCCAACACACATGAGTTAGATATAAATAGCAAGGGAAAAGCAATTGCTGATATATAGTTTGGATGTTGTAATTATAAGGTGGTGGCAAAGAAAGTTGGTGGAGTTGAAATAGATATGCCCACAACTCAACTTGGGTATCAAGAAATATATCAAGATCCAACTACAATATATCAAGAAGAAAATACAAGTAATACAATATAAATTTACATGGGATAATAACCAACTCAAAGGGTTGTATATGATGTTCAAATGCAAGGTGGCATGGCGACATGAGCATGATATAATAATGATGCAATAAATGACATGTAGGAAGTAGCAATATATAGACTAGGAAAGTAGAATTATAAGTGTTAGACAATTGGGATGCTACAAATCTTATCCAGTGTTGGGGATATGCTAAATGGGTATCACCATTGCATGTCTCTAATCCGACTAACCAGGTGGCCCATAGTTGGTAGCAAGGCCCATGGACTGCTGTGCGACCTAGTTAGATGGATCCATAAGGGAGGCCCATGCCAGATAAAGGAAGGTTGCGGTGTAGTCACCGACCAACTCGGAGCCTTGGAGTGCAAGACATGAAGACTAGTTAGTATCTGTGTAGAACTCTATAACCTATCAAGCTAGGACTTTTCCCTGTAACCCTAGGTTCTGGTGTCTTTATAAGAAAGACCTCTAGGAGCCATTAGGGCATCTATTTACCCACCTCGCATAGTGAACCAATCTCTTTAACTCAGCATATTTCCCTTATAGTGTTTCATAGCATGAGTAGGGTTCCTCCACCGTCGTGGGACCTGAACCTGAGTAAGTCGTTACCTCATACCCGCCAACTTGCTACCTTCCCCCACCTCTCTAAACACGCTCTATGAGGACCCCTCCATGGTGTATTCATCGGCAATACCAAGACATTTGGCGCCCACTGTGGGGCAAGAGGCGCTTCAAGCTCTATAATGAGCGAGGTCCAAGCTCTTCGTGGGAATCGGTGAAACCATAGCCATCGCTCGTGTTCTCTTCTCTAGCAATGTTCTGATCGTCCCTCCCGACAAGTTCCGTATCTCGGCGAACAAAAAACCCACCCGCTGCTCGATGGTTCCAATCGGGGACATCACCTCTTCATCGATGAAACCGACATGGGCGCTAGTTCCTTGGAAGTCGAAGAATCGTTAAGTCCCGCATGGACCGCCTCCCGGCAGGACACGTTCACGGAAGGATTGAAGTCAGATCTCTCTTTAGAGTTTGCCGGCTTATACCGGAAAAATTCAAGGCCCACCCAAACCGCCTGTGTGCAGGATATAATGGTGGAAGATCAATGCAAATCCACCGGGTTGACCCATGTGTCTGGAAGGCAGCGAGCACACTTTTTCGGCATTGTGACCATATTCGATATGGCCTGTTGCATCCAGATAGAAGGTGAGAGACCCTTATATTACCTCAACATATGGTTCCAGATAAGGGCCAACCTGGACGTCTATCCAAGAAATGACGCGGTCTACCACTTCGTCGAAGGGCTCACATGCGGCACACTTCTCCGGCATTCGCTTAGGAGGCAACAATGTCATGGTATTGTCAACGAGTACGGCATGGAGGGGTCCTCATAGAGCATGTTTAGAGAGATGGGTGAAGGTGGCAAGTTGGAGGGTATGAGGTAACACAGTTTACCCAGGTTCAGGTCCCACGACGGTGGTAGAACCCTACTCCTGGTATAAATCACTATAAGGGAAATACGCCGAGTTACAGAGATTGGTTCTCTATGCGAGGTGTGTAAATCGATGCCCTAAAGGCTCCTAGAGGTCTGGCTTATAAAGACACCAGAACCTAGGGTTACAGGGAAAATTCCTAGCCGTACAGGTTACAAAGTTCTACACGGATACTAACTAGTCTTCCTGTCTTGCACTCCAAGGCTCCGGGTTGCTCGGTGACTACACTGTAGCCTTCCTTTATCCAGCATGGGCCTCCCTTCTGGATCCATATAACTAGGACGCCCAGTAGGCCATGGTCCTGGCTACCAACTGTGGGCCACCCGGGTTAGTCGGATTAGAGACATGCAATGGTGATACCCATTTAGCATATCCCCAACAGTAGTCCTCGGAGAACTCCAAGATCTTGCATTGTCTTGCCTCTTTAGTTTGAATGCTCCGTCTAAGTAATATCTGCAATTTGTCAAGCAATATCTTGTATCCCTCCAAAGAACCCTGCAATATTCTTCATCTTCAATACGTAAGTCCGAGAATCACTGAGTTTTCCACCTTACTTTTCTTGTAGCCGGACATGATCCGTCCATCCCAGAATCTGCAGATGGGACTGTTCGTCTGCATTTGTCAGTGAGATTACATAGACCATAGCTAGCGTCGTGTAGCATCCCAGTTGTCTAACACCTGTAATGCTACTTGTTCTAGTAATAAAAGGGCCACTTCCAACATATAATTGTTACATCATCATCATATCATGCTCATGTCATCATGCCACCTTGCATTTGAGCATCATACAAAAACCCTTTTGCTTTGGTTCTTATCTCATATGCATTAATATCTGTATTTGCCTCTTGATATTGTATTTGATTCTTGATATATTTTTAAATGCCCAAGTTGAGTTGGGGGAATATCTCTTATTGACTCCACCACCTTTCTTTCACCACCTTCTAATTCCACCATCCAACTAAATATGAGCTTGGCACTTTATTTGGTTTTACCTCTAGCTCATGTGGGTTGGGATGGATCACATTCTAGCTCCACATGCTCCCATGTTTGCACCATGTTGTTTTCACAATATTGGTATATGAGAGCCACATGGCCACCTTTGCATGCCTTGTGAGTGGAACCTTTCCTTAGTCTCCATATGGGTTGTTTTGGGGTTATTATCATGTTAGGATATTTGGGACCATGAAAGATCTAGTGGCACATACACACTAGCATGTCCCTTGTTGTTTATTCAAACATGGGTTCCCTCATTCACTCCACATGGATCTTTCCTTCTTCCTTTTGCTTGGGCCTACTCCATCTTGTGAGGATGCAAATAGTGAGTGCCTTGCTTATTATTTTTGTTCCACAAGGATGAGACATGGCATTTAATGCTTTGCATGGCACATGCAAGTATCACCTTTGCTTGTCTTTTGGTTTATTTTGGTGTTTGCTTGGATCATTTATTTTTCTCCCCATCTCTCTCCCTCCTTTGGCTTGATCTTGTTTGTTTTTGCTTAAAACCCTAATCAAACCCTAAACCTCCCCTCTCTCTCTAATCCTCTATCTAGCTCCCTCTATCACCTACTCCATCATCACATACCCCCCATACCCCATCCTAGCTAAACCCTAAACCACACCTAATCTAAACCAAACCCTAAGTTTTTCCCTCTTTCTCTCCCCTCTAGCTAACCTAGCTCGACCCTAGCCAACATGTCCCCTCTCTCTCGGCCCCTCCTCTCTCTCTAGCGTGCAGGCCCTACCTAGCTACCACCCTGCCCTAACCCTAGACCGAACCCATGCCCCTCCCTCTCTCTTCTCTCTCTGCCCCAGCTGCCCCACACCGAGCCACTCTCCCAGGCCTCGCCGTCCCCACCTGGCAGCCTCACCCTACCCCACCTGCCAGCCCCCCATGTGCCTGCCCTGGTTGATCACGTGAAGGAGGAAAGGTGGCACCGAGGCCACCTTTTCCATCTTCCCCTCCCCCACGCAAGCCCCCACCTGCCCCCGTCCTTATCTACCTTCCTCACCCCTCTAGCCTCCCCCAGATCCCATCCCAGAGGCCCTGCCTCGTTTCCCTCTGCCCCTCTCTTCTTCACCACCATCGCCGACCTCCACCGTCGGTCTCCACCTTTCCCCGGAGCTCCAGGAGGCGCAGGCGGGAGAGATCGTGCCGGCAAGGTCGCGGAGGTGCTCTGCGTCGCCCCCGTACCCAGCAGCGAGGAGGAGAAGCCCCCAGGTCCCTGCACGTCTACGACGCCGACGCCAAACCCTAGACGCCAGTGCGCCAGCAACGTCGCCAACCCGCTGCTCCCCGACCCGATCCAGGCCCTCCAACGACCCCGCGGTGAGCCACGCTACCTCCCAGACACCTTCCCTGTCGTGTTCGTTTCCTGGTTGAGCGGGTCACGGCGACGAGCGCCCTCGGCGCACGGCGTGGACGTCGTCGTCGTCTCACTCCCGTGCGCGCCAAAACCCTAGCTAGCCGCCTAACCTCCCTCCTAGCATCTACCCAGCCCGGCCGCAGCGGCAGCCGCCCTCTGCGCGAGCCAGTCAGCGTTGAATCACGCCGCGTTCTCGGCGCTCTGTCGGGGCGAGGAAGATCCACGATGGCGGGCCTTTTTACCGATAACCCCCTCGCGTTTTGTTGCGTCAACCCGCGGTCCCTCGGAGCCCCGCCTGTCTATGTCTCTGCCGTTTTGCAAAAAGGCTCCCGAAGAACCTGTTACTCAACCCGCAGTCCCCCCCTGAGCCACGTGGTCGCCGCGACTTCTCTGTCAAGTGGGCTGTGGCGGCCAGTCCCACATCCGTCTCTGAGCCTAGAGCAGCCGTGGTGTTAAACGTCGTCTGCGCGCGTGTGAGTCCAGTCAGCGCCGGTCCCCCCTGTCGGCGACTGGGGCTAACTGAGCCTGGGTGCAAAAAGTTTAGCTGGCTGTCTGTTTAAATTCAAATCTAAATCAAATTATTTAAATTCAAACTCAAATTCTGTTTTAATATAACTTTTAAAATACAAACTCAAATAATACATATAATATATGTTTTTGAATCAGAAAAATGTGAGGAATTCAAATATGCCATTCAAAATATTATTTGAACACTTTAAAATTCCAAGTTGAGTTAAATTACAACAAATGCCACTAGAACTTAAATAATTAATAACTTTTGAAATATAGCTCCGAATTTAGCAAATGATATGTCTAAAATGATCAGCTCGACGAGACCTTTCTGTTTATGCTATCCATGTCTTCAATTGCATCATGCATCATATAAATATAAAGTATACAGCAACTAATATGACAATAAAATGTGACCAAAACTCAATAAAATGATTTATTCTTTTATTCCACACCTCACCCATGCCATGCTACTTTATTGCCATGCAAATTGTGCATCATTCATCATGGCATGATTGTTTGCTTGTCGCATTTTATTCATATGATTGCGCTCTTTATTTATGTTGGCCTTGTTTGTTTGGTTCTTCTGTCGAATAGACGCTGAGCAGGGGTTATATCAAGAGAACCAGGAGCACTACCCAGATCCGTCTCTCGCTTCAACTGAGTTGCCAGGCAAGAACTACCACATGCTTGCATACATACAGTACCTATTGCCTCTATCTTATTCTTGCATCATTGAGTCGCGATTGCATTAAATTTAATCCCAAGTATTGCATAGCCTTTACTTTTAAACCCCACCAAGCTTGTTCCTCCATCCCATGAGCCTTTACTACAGGAGTTGTTTGAGCCATGCGAGTCGTAGAAAAGCATGTGTAGGGTATGTGAGAGTCTGATGGATAACGAGGTACCTAAATAACTTAACCTGAGTAGTAATGGGATAACTAATGAAAGTGGCACCGGTGAGCAACATCTGCTATTTGGTTTTTCCTGCTCACTTGTGTCCCGTAAGACCCCGAGTACTTGATTCATGTTCCAAGATTTATTCATGCTATCCACATCCGGGAGGCTTATGGGACCCCCCTGAGCCAGAGCTTGATTCAGTCTTATTTCTTGGGGCCACAAACTAGTTTGAGGTTTTATTTACTATCCTGTACTTATGCCATGCTACTGTTTATTTACAATTGTGCGAGGAGCATACTGTACTGTTTAGGGAAGCGGAATGTTTTCGCGGTATCGACAAGCCCAGCCACACTTTCGGGTTCCCAGTCGTTTACAGCCATTGTCGCAAACCTTGAGTCCGTCTCGGAGTCAGCTGGCTTCGTTGCGGGTCTACTCAATGGGGTGGCCCCCTGAAATAATTCTGAATCCTGTGATTGCTTTGTCGTGAAGGCCTCGTTGGGTTTTGATTTGGTTTTTCCAAGGTTGATCGAGTGTGTGTTGCTATTTGTGCACCCCTGCAGGGTAAAACTTTCTGAAAGCCGTGTCCGTGGTTATGGACGACTTGGAGCACAGTTTCTCGACCATAGACAAGCATAACTAAAGTACCGCTTTAATCTGACTAAGTAATTTGACTAGTAAATAGTGCAACACTCATGGAATGGTTAATAAAATTGCCAACGGATGGGGGTTGTTCGTCCGCTTCCTCATTGGTAAGCGAGGAGGAGGATGGATCTGATGATATTACCATTATAACTGTTGTCATTAATTCACGGACATCCGTCTATCATTGGTTAGGCGGATGGTTAGCGTTTATCTGTAGAACTACTAGGGTTTATCTTTTGCTGCAATTGCGTCACCCCAGGTTGTGTCCCCTTTAGAGGCATTAAGACTTGCTGAGTACCCTTAGGGTCTCACACGATAAATTATTGGTTCAGATGAACAGGTACCCTCGCAGGACGGATACTGGGTGAAGAGGCTGATGATGTGGGCAACGATCGTTCGGTGTAGAGATTCCGTGAACGGGGATCCATGAGATCTGTGGGAGGGATGTGCTTATTTCCATGGCATCTTATGCTGATTTGCTTCTTATCCGTACTCGGACTTTGTTTTGCCGCTTCCGCTTGATAATCTGATGTGTGATGTATGAGGAATTATCCTAAAATATTATATCTATCTAGGTCATTTGAATCTTGCCGTATGGCGTTGCTATATTTCCTTTCTTTCTAGATGGCATGGCTCTGATGTACTCTTGTATGGTGGATTGCATACATACTCATTTCTGTATGTAGTTGATCCCTTCTTTCGATTCGCCACGTCTGAGGTCCCGATGAGTTGGAAGTGGTTGGGACGGCCGAAAGGTCTACCCGTGAGTGGCTTTTGGGGCCCCAGTACTATTTCAACCACTACCGCTCATCCGGGCTTGTATCTAGGGCGTAATTCACCGAGGTAGTTACAATTGGTATCGAGCCATCCCGACCTTCGTGGTCTCAAGCAGTCGTTCTCGATCTAGCAAATATTTTGGTAGTTATGTATACTAGGGAAAAACAAAAGCGAGTAGGACTGCTTCCACTTTTCTTCTTACCCACCCACCCACCCTTTTACGGTAAGGAAGTGCAACGTTTTCAATCCTCTTCTTAAAATTCAAACTAGGATTCACGTGTTCTGGGTTTCCGTAGTACCATAGGTTTTGTGTGTGTGTGTAATCCCTTGTCTATCTGTTGCATCCAAGTTGTTATCTAATCAGCCTTTGGTTATCAACTGTTGGTACATTCCATACCGACAGGCTTTTGCAAACCGACGCAATCTGTCTTACTCTTTGTATCCGACGTTATCTTGTTTGGGGTGTTCGTTTCCGTAGTTACCAATCTTTAGGTTCAACGTGAGAAGAAGGGGTTAGGATATGTGTTCCACTTATTCATGTGCGGAGTAATGATTTGAGTGCGGGATGGAGTCGCGACCATACCACTACTCTTATCATTCGCTTTTGTATATTGAATCGGTAGAGTCAATAATCTTGATTCGTTAAGTAATTTTGCGCATCTATTGGTATTTTAATGCCGAAATTTGTGGAAAATTTTTCTTTGATATATTTGTGTACCACACTCCTTTTCAGTCGTGTGTGATATGCTTAATATCTTCTAGGTGCTTTGAACTTTGTTGATATTTTAATATCATCTTAGTAATTGTATCCTTTAATCTTGGTTAATTCCATCTTGGTACTATTTTGGATTATTATTATTCTCCATTATAGTACTGACTTGAGTTTTATATCAATCACAGGATGGCTCCACCACGCCGTACGGATGAGGACATACCACAATCTGGGCTCATGTTTGTCAAACATCGCTAATGCTTTGGCAGCAATGCAGCAGAACCAGCAGCGCTTTGAGGAGAGTGTCAGGAGGAACGAGTTTGCTCCACTACCTCCACCTCCCAAGCGAGGAGACATCAAGAGCTTCCTGAAATTCAACCCTCGTCAGTTTGATGTTTCTGATCGATCACTGGACGCGGATGATTGGCTGCGTGAGATGTCAAGGTTGCTCGAGATTGCTGATGTTCCGGAGCAGGAGTGGGTCAAGTGTGCTACTCACCTTCTGAAGGGAGATGCAGCTCTTTGGTGGGAGAATTACTTGAAGGCAAGCTGCACGGGTTTTCAGCCTACTTGGGAAAGGTTCACTGCAGCTTTCAAAGAGCAGTTTCTCTCAGAGATTGTAATGGAAAGGATGAAGGAAGCTTTTCTCAACCTGAAGCAAGGAAATGATAACGTCAACACCTACATCAGGAACTTCATGAATCTATCTCGTTATGGTGGCGATGAGGTATCTAATGACAAGAAGCGAGAAGAGGTTCGGGCAAGGGCTCAATGCATCGATCAAGTATGCAATCACACATGCAAGGCGGCATCTTTCACGGAACTACTGACACACCTGCAAGAGGAAGCAAGCGAGCAAGTGTTTGAGGAGTCCAAGAAACATAACGGGATGCGTCAAGTTCTTGACTATGGCAGCTCCTTCTAAGCGGCGTGTGCGGGTTCCTAACACCCCACCGTCGCTCCGGCTCCACCAAGACACGGAAGTTACGTCAAGGCCACCAAACTTCACCACTGCGGCTCCCGGGGCTACAACCACCACTACAGGCGCTGGCGGAGTCCCTGGCTATGTTGCTCCACGTCCACATGGTGCTTGTTTCACATGTGGAGATCATGGACATCCCAACTGGAACTGTCCGATGAAGAATAAAGCTCTACCTCCACCCCCGCCAAGATCTGCAGCAAGCTCTCCTATGGTTTGTGCACCACCACCTCGGGCTCTCAACATCAACACCAAGCCCGGGTCTGCGGTTGTTTGTGCCAACTGTGTCAACGCCGCTCAAGCTGAGCATGCACACAGGTTGTGATGGGTATGCTTCCGTTAACTCGGTCCACCGCGAGTTTTGTTTGATTACGTGCATCGCATTCTTTTGTTTCTATAAAGTTTGCGAGTGAGAATGGGTTAGCGTCGGATCCTCTTCTCAAGCGGTTAATGGTTCTTTCTCCTGGAGCAAATATGGTAGCATCTAAGATCAGCCATGGCAACCAAGTTGAGATTGGTGGCTCTTCATTCTCGGCTTCTTTAATTGTTGCAGGCAATTCGACATTGATGTCATCTTGGGCATGGATTGGTTGACAAATGAAATGCATTGTGATTGATTGTCTTTGAGCTCGGTTTCTCTGAAGATTCACGAAGGCCATATAGTCTTTTCTCCAAGTTTGACTCCTGTTGTCGGCTCTTCTCTTTGGCGGCTCTGAATGATGATGCTATGGAAGCTATTCAGAGTGTACCGGTGGTCTGTGAGTTCCCAGATGTTTTTCCTGAAGAGTTGCCGGGTATGCCTCCGGATCGTGAGGTTGAGTTTGTGATTGAGCTTGAACCTGGAACGGCTCCTATCTCCAAGCGGCCTTATAAAATGGGTCCTTCTGAGTTGGCTGAACTCAAACGACAACTTGATGAACAAGAGAAGTTGGGTTTCATTCAACACAGTACTTCTTCTTGGGGTAGCCCAACAATCTTTGTGAAGAAGTGTGATAGGACCGATAGACTATGTGTTGACTACCGGGCTCTCAATGCTAAAACCATCAAGAACAAATATCCCCTCCCGCGGATTAATGATCTTTTCGATCAGCTAGCTGGAGCTGTGGTGTTCTCTAAGCTGGACTTGAGAAGTGGTTATCACCAAATCAAGATTCGCAAGGAAGATGTGCCCAAAACAGCTTTCACCACCGCTATGGCTGTATGAGTACACGGTCATGTCTTTCGGTCTCACCAACGCTTTGCTACCTTCTCGAGGCTTATGAACTCCGTTTTCATGGAGTACCTTGATAAGTTCGTTGTGGTATATCTGGATGACATTCTGGTCTATTCTAAGTCCAAGGAAGAGCATGAAGAACACCTGCGGTGTGTCCTAAACAAGCTTCGTGAGAATCGCTTGTATGCAAAGTTCTCAAAGTGTGAGTTTTGGCTGCCTGAAGTAACCTATCTTGGTCATGTCATCTCTGCCAAGGGCATTGCGATCAACGAAGCTGTGAAGACAATTGTTGAATGGCTTCCTCTGTTAATGTCAAAGAAGTGCGGAGTTTCCTCGGTTTGGCTAGTTATTGCCGTCGCTCGTTCGAACTTCTCGAAGATAGCGAAGCCTCTTACGATCTCCTTAAGAAAGGCAAGAAATACTGTGGACTCCTGCGTGTCAAGCAAGTTTTGAGACACTCAAAGAAGCTCACTTCCACGCCATCTTGGTTCCTCCGGATACATCTAAGCCTTTCCGGATATTTTGTGGCCTCTTTGCAAGGATTGGGTGCGGTCCTTATGCAAGAGAAGCGGTGGTTTCTTATGCCTCTCGACAATTGAAGGCGCATGAGATCAACTATCCCACACATGACCTCGAGCTCATGCGGATTGTCTTTGCTTTGAAGCTATGGAGGCACTACTTGCTTGGTAACCGATGTGAGATCTTTTCTGACCACAAAAGTTTGAAGTATATCTTCACTCAGCCTGATCTCAACCTTCGGCAGAGGAGATGGATTGAAGCAATCAATGACTTTGATGTGACCATCAACTACACCCCGGGCAAAGCTAATGTCATGGCCGATGCGCTTAGCCGTAAAGCTTATGTCAACAACCTCATGATGGAAGAACAACAGCCTCTCTTGTGCGAGGAATTCCGTCAGCTCAACCTGGAAATTGTGGAACAAGGGCATCTCCTAAACCTTCTGGCTACTCCTCTCTTGGAAGAAAATATTCGCTCTCGTCAGCTGGGTGATCCGCACACCAAAAAGATCATCTCTAAACTTGAGCTTCCGAAGTATGAGTCCTTCCACGTTGATGATCAAGGCACGCTTTTCTTTGAACACCGGATGTTTGTTCCAAACTACCCGGGTTTGAGAGAGCAAGTTCTCAAGGAGGCGCATGATTCGGTTCTTTCTATCCATCACAGCGGCACAAAGATGTACATGGACTTGAAAACACAATATTGGTGGCCTGGTTTGAAGCGGTATTGTGCCAAGTATGTCTCGAGTGTGATGTACGCATGAGTGAAAGCTGTCCATCGAAACCATTCGGTCTTCTACAGCCATTGAAACCTCCGGAATGGAAATGGGAAAAAGTAGAGATGGACTTCATCACGGCTTTCCAAGGTCATGAAGGGCAACAATGCAATCTTTGTTGTCATCGACGAGCTTTCTAAAGTGGCTCACTTCTTCCCGTCAAAACAATTTACGGAATTGGTTGGTGAGCTCTATATCAGCAATTGTCTCTGTATGGGGTTCCGCTTGAAATCAGTTCGGACCGTGGAAGCATCTTCACTTCAAAGTTCGGGAAAGTTTCCAAAATGCTCTGGGAACAAAGTTGAACTTGACCTTATCACCCTCGATCGCAAGGACAAGTGGAGAGGATCAATCAGTTACGGAGGATATGCTTCGTCTTTGCGTTATCTCTTTGGCATGAAGTGGGAGGAATGTCTTCCTTATGCTGAATTCTCCTACAACAACTTCGAAGAGTCTGAAGATGGCACCATTTGAGGCTCTCTATGGTCGCAAGTGCAGAACTCCGATTGGGTGGTCAGGTGCAGGAGAAAGAATCTGGTTTGGCCCTGACATTGTAACTCAAGCAGAGGAGAAGGTGCATATCATTCTTGAGAACCTGAAGATTGCTCAAAGTCGTCAGAAGAGCAATTATGACAGGAAGCACACGGATATGGTGTATGCCCCTGGTGATCTCGTCTACCTTCGTGTCACTCCCATGAGAGGAACACACCGCATTGGTATCAAAGGAAAGTTGTCTCCTAGATACATCGGTCCTTTCAAGATTCGTGGTAGAAGAGGAGAAGTTGCTTATGCCCTGGAGCTCCCGGAAAAACTCAAAGTCCATGATGTTTTCCACATCTCTCAGCTCAAGAAGTGCTTCAAAGATCCCGGCAGGACCGTGGATCATGAGCTAATCGATCTCCAAGAAGACCTGTCTTATCAAGAACACCCCATCAAAATCCTTGAGACCGCAGAAAGAAGGACTCGCAACAAGTCCATCAAGTTCTGCAAGGTGCAGTGGTCACACCATTCTGTGGATGAAGCCACTTGGGAGCGTGAAGATGAACTCCGTGCTAGCTATCCTACCCTCTTTGTGTCTTCTTCTTCTTCCTAGAATCTCGGGGCGAGATTCCTGTTTAGTGGGGGAGAATTGTAGCATCCCAGTTGTCTAATGTGGCATCCCGCAAAACCACTACTAGAAAATCGCGTTGAATTTGTGCATTGCATCGTCATCATCATGCATTGTTTGCCAAAACTATTTTCGCAACACCCGTTTTGTTTTCTAAAACGCCCCAACTTTAATCAAATATCAAACCTGGGACTCCGGATTATTTTGTTTTGGCTGCTATCGGTTTGCAAACGGCCCGTTTAAAACAAATAAAATATTTATTTATTTTTAGTGGGGGCGATCGAGCAGAGAATGACCCGACGACCACCCCAGGATCTTACAAACGGTCCACCTCTAATCCTATTCCTACCAACTAACCTACCCACCCAGCCTCCACCTCACTGGACCAATCGCTGGTCGACACCTCACCTCTCTCCCTCCCTCCACCACTCACATCTCGACACCTCACCCAACCCTCTCTCTCCTCTCCACCTGCCCACAACTCCTCCACGCTACAGACCCTCACCTGCCCCTCTGCTTTGGGCCCCGCCTGTCCCCTGGTCCCACCATGACCCCACCTTGCCCGATCCTCCCTATCTCTCTCTTCTTCCTCCTGCGCCCCTTCGCCCAGCGCCCACCCCGCGTTCCCCTTCTCTCCCTCTGGCTCCCCCCTCGCTCCCCCACCTAGCGCCGCCCGCCTCTTCCTCTCCACCTGGCACCACCGCGACCCCAGTGCTCCCCACCTCCGCCTCTCTCCCCCAGTCCCTTGGTTGCCTCTGCCTCACACAGCGTCGCCCGCCACCGCAGCATCCTCCCGCCTCGCTGGCCGCAACCGCCCCGGCCCCGGCCTCGCGTGCAGCCTTGCCGCGCCCGCCACTCGCCGCGGACCACCGCCTCCCTCGCCCGCGCGCCTCCGCTCACCTCCTCGCCAGCGCCGCCTGCCCGCCGTCCGCCGCGTGCTCGGCTGCATCCCAGCTTGCTGCCCGCCTCAGCTGCGCCCCTCGCGCAGACCCTCGCCGCCTCGCCGTTCGACTCCACCACATGCCCTGCCTCGCTCCCTCTCTTTCTCTGCTTGCGCGAGCCGCCGCCCGCCGCTTGCCTCCCTCATGGCGTCCCCTCCAGCCTCGGTCTAGCCTGCCCGCGTCCCCTGGCGGTGGCCCTCTCTCTCCCCTCGGCGCCTCCTCCCGGGCTCGAGCCCGCCTACCGCGGTGCCGCCCCTCAGTCGTTCGGCCGCGCCCGTGAGCCGCGCCCGCGTGGACGCCCCGTCAAGGCCGCCGCCATCTCTGGACGGGTGTGTTCGTGTTTGCTCCATGCAGTGACATCGACCACCTCAGATGGTGTGGTGGTGTCGTGGTGATGTTGAGTACTTCGCCACGGATACGCCAAGTCTTCCTCATGAACCCCAAGATCGGTGGACGCCAAGAGCCGCTCACGGAGTCCGTTCGTCGAGTCGAACCCGTGGAACCCCGAAAACTCCCCAAGATCCACGTTGCGGAACAACAAGGCCGATGGATTGGAGTCGACAAGATCTACCATCTAACGCCAAGCTCGCCTCCGTGGGACGCCAAGTTCGTCGAACCCGAAGGAAGGTCGAACCCGAGGCCGACGCGACAAGGTCTACCTCACGGACGAGAACTTCCCCGGACGCCAAGACCGACAACATGACCAAGACCGCGGATGCGACAGGATCATCCCGAACGCCAAGTTAAATCACGAGAACGCTCGAACGCTAACACCGCCTCGGTGGCGGGCGTCGAACCTCATAGCGGCAAGATCGACCTGGGACCCGACAAGATCGGCACGACGACAAGATCGGCACCGGCCCGGAAGAATCCGATGCGCCCCGACACGAGCCAAGTACTCCTTCCGAACGCCAAGCCCGCTGAGAACGTTCCCGCCGAACCCCGAACCCCAGATCCGGACCACGGACCCGACCCGAACCGGAACCCCAAGATCGACGAGACCCTAATGTGAACCCCTTCCCGATAAACCCTATTTTTATAACATAAGATAACTTGTCGCATATTAATTGTTCATGCATGCATATTGTCATATGGTTTGGGGGCCTTATGCCGATTCACCTAATAATTAAATATGGGGCCCATATGCGGGCAAATCTAGTCTCATATTGGCCTCATTTAAACTTGTGTAGCGAACCGGTGATATATTCTGCCTTGTTAAACAACAGTTAAATTGCGGGGTAGCTAAATAACACGAACCATCTAAATAATTGTCGGGACCCCGGTTCCGCTTAACATGACCTAATTGCATCGCACCTTTGCCATGCCATGCATCATACATGCGTCATGCCGATCTTTTGCCGTGGTATTAAAATATTGCATTCGGTGTTTATTCTAGTGTTTTGCTTCTTCGCGGATAAGGTCGTTGAGTTGATGCGAGTGTCGACCCGATCTTCGGTTGAACCTTCGACAATTTTTCCAGGCGAGCATCTCCCCCTTTCTACCTATCTTACTTTTCTAGTATTTACTCCCTCCTGTTGATCTTTGCTATCTGTGTTGCGATGCTCTAGTTTTCGTACCCGTGGTGTCCCTTGCAGCCATATATAGCCGTGGACACATCCTATTACCTGTTGTTTGGTAGATAGTTGGACCCGCGTGTCGTAGTCGCTTGCTCAAGTGTTTTGCTTATCGTCAAGTACCACAATTGTTGGAGGATTGCCGCATGTTGACGTTGGAGATGATCATGGTTTACTTATTGTTCACTTTAATTCCTGTTTAACAACTAAAATTGAATTAAGCAGAGGCATCGGTGGGTGATAGGTAAGATTTGGTTTCCGAGCCCACTTGTGTCCGTGGGACCCGAGTTCTTGACACTGTTCCGAGATCGAGCGCTAACCACGGTGGGGAGATATGGGCCCCCATTGATTATTACCGATTTCAAAGTATTGTCTTGGGGCCACAACTAGTTTGAGGATTTATTTACTATCCTGTACTTATGCCATGTTTACCGCTTTATTTACGTTTGTGCGAGGAGCACCTTTGTCTTGTTAGGATCGGGACACGTTTTGGTGTCGGCGGGTCCCGATTAGGGATCTGCTGTCGTTCACAGCCGTCCACCCAAACCCTAAGTCCGTCTCGGAGACCGGCCGACTTCGTTGCGGGTAGACTTAGTGGGGTGGCCCCCCGTGCTTGCTTTGGGTCTGGGAACGTCGTGACTTAGGCCCCGCCGACATACCGATGGGTGTATGTTAATTGATCTGGCAAAAAGGGTCGAAGTGCCTGTGGATACTTTGGTGCACCCCTGCAGGGTTAAATCTTTTCGAGAAGCCGTGTCCGCGGTTAAGGACGACTTGGAGCACAGTGCTTGATCATAGACAACTATAACTAAAGTTTACTGTTATAAATTGACTTGTATTCGATTTGACTAGTAATCAGCTTCACTACAACGGAATGGCTAATATAAGTACCAACAACTGCTGGGTTTTGGGTATCTCATGCTAATGGTATCTGACTAGTAAGTGTCGCAACTATCACGGAATGGTTAACTAAAAGTGCCCACTGCTTATTTTATCAGGACGATTAACTAAACCTGACTAGTAATTGCTGCAACGATAACGGAATAAGTAAAACTGCCAACTGTGTGAGTTCCTCGGTTGACTTCCTCGTTTGGTCTCGAGGGGGAAACGCCAGGATGGGTTTGTTTGATGATAGTATCAGGTTGGATCCGAATAGGTCTTTCTCACCCCTCTCTGATAGCCGCCAGTTGTATCGAGTCTCTATAGGTTGTTTAGTGCATGATCTTGCCGCTTGATCCACCATACCTATGTGGCGAGGACCAAGTCTAGTCTGCCAGGTGTCTTGGCCTCGATCTTGAGGCTCCTTCTTTCCTTTGCCCTTTGGCACCCTTTGTTTAAGCGGTTTTGAGATCGACGCGCCGTTAGCAGGTTTACCCTTGGCACAGGCGAGTTATGGACGCCATTGGTTATTATTCAGGGCTCTTAGCCCCATTTGCATCTTGTCCGTAGTCGGACGCCCATCGTTTTCAAGGTGATTTGGATCTTTGTACCATATATTTGTATTCTTGACTCTTTGAGTCATTGTATATATATCATACGTGGGTCCCATCGAGGACTGTTGTGTGATGTTATTACTTTGCTTTCCACCCGCACGAACGTGCCTGGTGGGCACCTTTGAATCGTTTCTATGCGGGTTTGGCGAGTTTCTCTAAAACTTGCATAGGGCCGATCAGGGTGTTACAGTGGTATCGAGCTCGGCGATTGCGATACCCTGAAGTCCAAATAGGATAACCTAGCTAACGGCAAGTAGAGTGTCCAAAACTATTTTGCAAAATCGGTTGGATAGTTCTGGTTAGGTCTGATTTTACTCCTTACCCCTCTGCTATTCTCCTCTTACCTCTACGTGTTTTGAATCCGCTCTCTTCTCTTTCTTCGAGTCCAGGATTTCTCGTGGTTGGGTTTCCGTCGTACCTTCAGGGTTTCTTTTTCTCCCCTTTTGTAACGGAGGTGCTACGATCATCAATCTGCAACTGTTCTGTTGTGCCCTTCATCCGATCTTTTGTTCTTGAGCTCCTTATCCATATGTGTTCCTTGCTGGATACCAGTGTCGTTGAAAAACATATGAGAAGGACGAGCTTTGGTGAAGTTGGAGTTAACCTTGAGCATGTGTTGTTCATGCCAATGGAACCATCGCGAAACCTAATCAGTGTGTCTTTCATACGATTTATGTTGTATCTTCCGGTGTTTCCTGATGTGATGACATCATCTACGCCAGATCCGATGCAGAGTCTGCATCACTCCCTTGTTTCCGAACCTCGCTTGTCGAGATCTTAAATCTAATTCCGAGAGTTGGTTGCATAATCCGTCTATTCGCATGCAGAGTAATGGTTTGAGTGCGGGATGGAGTAGCTACCCTACCACTGCTCTTATCATTCGCTCTTGTACGTTGAATCAGTGGATCCAGCAGTTGTACTCCGTCCATGGAAGTTAGAGGTGGCCTTATCGTTTGATACCTCTACCTTCGTCCTTTGTTTCTCCGGAGTGTTCTCTCGACGATCAGGAACAACGACCCTTTGTTGGTGGTGTCGCCGATTTCAAGATGGAGGATGAACCCTCGTTAGTGGTGTCGCAAGGATCTACTGTAAGCGAAGACGCAGATCACCGACCTTCCTTCCGGTACCATGAGGCGGATCTCGAGGGCGAGATCCATTGTTAGTGGTGTCGAATTGTGGCATCCCGCAAAACCACTACTAGAAAATCGCGTTGAATTTGTGCATTGCATCGTCATCATCATGCATTGTTTGCCAAAACTATTTTCGCAACACCCGTTTTGTTTTCTAAAACGCCCCAACTTTAATCAAATATCAAACCCGGGACTCCGGATTATTTTGTTTTGGCTGCTATCGGTTTGCAAACGGCCCGTTTAAAACAAATAAAATATTTATTTATTTTTAGTGGGGCAGTCGAGCAGGCGAATGACCCGACGACCACCGAGATCTTACAAATGGTCCACCTCTAATCCTATTCCTACCAACTAACCTACCCACACCCAGCCTCCACCTCACCCGGACCAATCGCTGGTCGACACCTCACCTCTCTCCCTCCCTCCACCACTCACATGCTGACACCTCACCCAACCCTCTCTCCTCCCTCTCTCCACCTGCCCACAACTCCCTCCACGCGCGCAGACCCTCACCTGCCCCTCACCAACCGCCTGCGCCTGGGCCCCGCCCCTGTCCCCTGGTCCCACCGCGACCCCACCTGCCCTGCCCGATCCTCCCTCTCTTTCTCCTTCTTCCTCCTGGCGCCCGCTCGCCCCGACGCCCACCACCCCGCGCGTTCCCCTTCTCCCTCCTCTGGCTCCCCCTACTGCGCCCGCCTCTTCCTCTCCACCCCGGCCACCGCGACCCCAGTGCTCCCCAACCTCCGCCTCTCTCCCCAGGTCCCTTGGCCGCCTCTCCGCCTCACAGCGCGTCGCCCGCCACCGCAGCATCCTCCTCCGCCTGGCCGCAACGCCGCTGGCCTCGCGTCTGGCTGGCGCCCGCGCCCGTCGCCAGGACCACCGCCTCCCTCGCCCGGTGGCGCGCGCCTCCGCTCACCTCCTCGCGCCGCCACAGGCCGCCGTCTTCGCGTGCTCGGCTGCGTCCCAGCGCGTCGCTCTGCCCGCCTCGGCAGCGCGGCCCTGCACAGACCCTCGCCGCCTCGCCGTTCGACTCCACCGCCCGCTCGCCTCGCTCCCTCTCTTTCTCTGCCTTGAGCTTCGCCCTTCATTGCGCCCTCCTCCTCGCCGGCGTCCCCTCCAGCCTCGGTCTAGCCCGCCCGCGTCCCTCGGGTGGCCTCTCTCTCTCGGCGCCCTCCTCCCGGGCTCGAGCCTCGCCACCGGTGCCGCCCCTCCCGGTCGTTGGCGCCCGTGAGCCAGCGCCCGCGTGGGCGCCCGTCAAGGCCGCCGCCATCTCTGGACGGGTGTGTTCGTGTTGGCTCCATGCAGTGACATCGACCACCTCAGATGGTGTGGTGGTGTCGTGGTGATGTTGAGTACTTCGCCACGGATACGCCAAGTCTTCCTCATGAACCCCAAGATCGGTGGACGCCAAGACCCGCTCACGGAGTCCGTTCGTCGAGTCGAACCCGTGGAACCCCGAAAACTCCCCAAGATCCACGTTGCGGAACAACAAGGCCGATGGATTGGAGTCGACAAGATCTACCATCTAACGCCAAGCTCGCCTCCGTGGGACGCCAAGTTCGTCGAACCCCGAGGACCGGACGCGACAAGGTCTACCTCACGGACACCGAGAACTTCCCCCCCCCCGGACGCCAAGACCGACAACATGACCGAAGACCGCGGATGCGACAGGATCATCCCCAGAACGCCAAGTTCGTCACGAGAACGCTCCCAACGCTAACACCGCCTCGGTGGCGCGGGCCCGTCAAGACCCTCGCAACGGCAAGATCGACCCTATGGGACCCGACAAGATCGGCACCGGCCCGGAAGAATCCGATGCGCCCCGACACGAGCCAAGTACTCCTTCCGAACGCCAAGCCCACCGAGAACGTTCCCGCCGAACCCCGAACCCCAGATCCGGACCCTGGACCCCGACCCCGAACCCCGGAACCCCAAGATCGACGAGACCCTAATGTGTGAACCCCTTCCCGATAAACCCTATTTTTATAACATAAGATAACTTGTCGCATATTAATTGTTCATGCATGCATATTGTCATATGGTTTGGGGGCCTTATGCCGATTCACCTAATAATTAAATATGGGGCCCATATGCGGGCAAATCTAGTCTCATATTGGCCTCATTTAAACTTGTGTAGCGAACCGGTGATATATTCTGCCTTGTTAAACAACAGTTAAATTGCGGGGTAGCTAAATAACACGAACCATCTAAATAATTGTCGGGACCCCGGTTCCGCTTAACATGACATAATTGCATCGCACCTTTGCCATGCCATGCATCATACATGCGTCATGCCGATCTTTTGCCGTGGTATTAAAATATTGCATCCGGTGTTTATTCTAGTGTTTTGCTTCTTCGCGGATAAGGTCGTTGAGTTGATGCGAGTGTCGACCCGATCTTCGGTTGAACCTTCAACAATGTTTCCAGGCGAGCATCTCCCCCTTTCTACCTATCTTACTTTTCTAGTATTTACTCCCTTCTGTTGATCTTTGCTATCTGTGTTGCGATGCTCTAGTTTTCGTACCCGTGATGTCCCTTGCAGCCATATATAGCCATGGACACATCCTATTACCTGTTGTTTGGTAGATAGTTGGACCCGCGTGTCGTAGTCGCTTGCTCAAGTGTTTTGCTTGTCGTCAAGTACCACAATTGTTGGAGGATTGCCGCATGTTGACGTTGGAGATGATCATGGTTTACTTATTGTTCACTTTAATTCCTGTTTAACAACTAAAATTGAATTAAGCAGAGGCATCGGTGGGTGATAGGTAAGATTTGGTTTCCGACCGCCCACTTGTGTCCCGTAGGCCCGAGTTCTTGACACCTGTTCCGAGATCGAGCGCGCTAACCACAGGTGGGGAGATATGGGCCCCCCATTGATTATTACCTGATTTCAAAGTATTGTACTGGGGGCCACAACTAGTTTGAGGATTTATTTACTATCCTGTACTTATGCCATGTTTACCGCTTTATTTACGTTTGTGCGAGGAGCACACTGTACTGTTTAGGATCGGGACACGTTTTCGCGGTGTCGACAGTCCCCGATTGGGGATCTGCTGTCATTCACAGCCGTCCACCCAAACCCTAAGTCCGTCTCGGAGACCGGCCGACTTCGTTGCGGGTAGACTTAGTGGGGTGGCCCCCGTGCTTGCTTTGGGTCTGGGAACGTCGTGACTTAGGCCCCGCCGACATACCGATGGGTGTATGTTAATTGATCCGGCAAAAAGGGTCGAAGTGCCTGTGGATACTTTGGTGCACCCCTGCAGGGTTAAATCTTTTCGAGAAGCCGTGTCCGCGGTTAAGGACGACTTGGAGCACAGTGCTTGATCATAGACAACTATAACTAAAGTTTACTGTTATAAATTGACTTGTATTCGATTTGACTAGTAATCAGCTTCACTACAACGGAATGGCTAATATAAGTACCAACAACTGCTGGGTTTTGGGTATCTCATGCTAATGGTATCGACTAGTAAGTGTCGCAACTATCACGGAATGGTTAACTAAAAGTGCCCTTGCTTATTTTATCGGACGATTAACTAAACACGACTAGTAATTGCTGCAGCGATAACGGAATAAGTAAAAGCGCCAAGTGTGAGTTCCTCGGTTGACTTCCTCGTTTGGTCTCGAGAAACGCCGGAGATGGGTTTGTTTGATGATAGTATCGTTGGATCCGAATAGGTCTTTCTCACCCTCTCGATAGCCGCCGGTTGTATCGAGTCTCTATAGGTTGTTTAGTGCATCTTTGCCGCCGCTTGATCCCATACCTATGTAGGCGAGGACCGCGAAGTCTAGTCTTGCTGCAGTTTGGCCTCGATCGACGCTCCTTCTTTTCCTTTGCCCTTGTCGGCACCTTTGTTTAAGCAGGTTTTGAGATCGACGCCGTTAGCGGTTTACCCTTCCGGCTTTGGCTGAGGTTATGGACGCCATTGGTTATTCTTCAGGGCTCTTAGCCCCATTTGCATCTTGTCCGTAGTCGGACGCCCATCGTTTTCAAGGTGATTTGGATCTTTGTACCGTATATTTGTATTCTTGACTCTTTGAGTCGCTGTTGTATATATATTTGTTCTGTGGGTCCCATCGAGGATTGTTGTGTGATGTTATTACTTTGCTTTCCACCCGCACGAACGTGCCTGGTGGGCACCTTTGAATCGTTTCTATGCGGGTTTGGCGAGTTTCGCTAAAACTTGCATAGGGCCGATTCTGAGGGTGTTACATCTAACACTTGTAATGCTACTTGTTCTAGTAATAAAAGGGCCACTTCCAACATATAATTGTTACATCATCATCATATCATGCTCATGTCATCATGCCACCTTGCATTTGAGCATCATACAAAAACCCTTTTGCTTTGGTTCTTATCTCATATGCATTAATATCTGTATTTGCCTCTTGATATTGTATTTGATTCTTGATATATTGTTAAATGCCCAAGTTGAGTTGGGGGCATATCTCTTATTGACTCCACCACCTTTCTTTCACCACCTTCTAATTCCACCATCCAACTAAATATGAGCTTGGCACTTTATTTGGTTTTACCTCTAGCTCATGTGGGTTGGGATGGATCACATTCTAGCTCCACATGCTCCCATGTTTGCACCATGTTGTTTTCACAATATTGGTATATGAGAGCCACATGGCCACCTTTGCATGCCTTGTGAGTGGAACCTTTCCTTAGTCTCCATATGGGTTGTTTTGGGGTTATTATCATGTTAGGATATTTGGGACCATGAAAGATCTAGTGGCACATACACACTAGCATGTCCCTTGTTGTTTATTCAAACATGGGTTCCCTCATTCACTCCACATGGATCTTTCCTTCTTCCTTTTGCTTGGGCCTACTCCATCTTGTGAGGATGCAAATAGTGAGTGCCTTGCTTATTATTTTTGTTCCACAAGGATGAGACATGGCATTTAATGCTTTGCATGGCACATGCAAGTATCACCTTTGCTTGTCTTTTGGTTTATTTTGGTGTTTGATTGGATCATTTATTTTTCTCCCCATCTCTCTCCCTCCTTTGGCTTGATCTTGTTTGTTTTTGCTTAAAACCCTAATCAAACCCTAAACCTCCCCTCTCTCTCTAATCCTCTATCTAGCTCCCTCTATCACCTACTCCATCATCACATACCCCCCATACCCCATCCTAGCTAAACCCTAAACCACACCTAATATAAACCAAACCCTAAGTTTTTCCCTCTTTCTCTCCCCTCTAGCTAACCTAGCTCGACCCTAGCCAACATGTCCCCTCTCTCTCGGCCCCTCATCTCTCTCTAGCGTGCAGGCCCTACCTAGCTACCACCCTGCCCTAACCCTAGACCGAACCCATGCCCCTCCCTCTTCTCTCTCTTGCCCATTGCCCCACGAGCCACTCTCCCAGCCTCGCCGTCCCCCACTGGCAGCCTCACCCCTACCCCACTGCCAGCCCATGTGCCTGGTTGATCACGTGAAGGAGGAAAGGTGGCACCGAGGCCACCTTTCCATCTTCCCTCCCCACGCAAGCCCCCACCTTGCCCGTCCTTATCTACCTTCCTCACCCCTCTACCCTCCCCCAGATCCCATCCCAGAGGCCCTGCCTCGTTCCCCTCTGCCCCTCTCTTCTTCACCACCATCGCCGACCTCCACCGTCGGACTCCACCGTTCCCCGGAGCTCCAGGAGGCGCAGGCGGGAGAGATCGTGCCGGCAAGGTCGCGGAGGTGCTCTGCGTCGCCCGTGCACCCGGCGAGGAGGAGAATCCCTAGGTCCTGCTGCGTCACGACGCGGCGCCAAACCCTAGGCCGGCGGTGCGCCAAGAACGCCGCCAACCGCTGCTCCCGATCCGGGCCCTCCAACGACCCCGCGGTGAGCCACGCTACCTCCAGACACCTTCCTGCCGTGTTCGTTTCTGGTTGAGCGGGTCACGACGCAGCGCCCTCGGTGCACGGCGTGGGCGTCGTCGTCGTCTCTCCGTCGCGCCAAACCCTAGCTAGCCGCCTAACCCTCCTAGCATCTACCCGGCCCGGTAGCGCGGCCGCCCTCTGCGAGCGAGCCGGTCGCGTTCGAATCACGCCACGCCGCGCGTTCTCGACGCCTTTCTCGCGAGGGCGAGGAAGATCCTGATGGCGTGGGCCTTTTACCGATAACCCCTCGCGTTTTGTTGCGTCAACTCGCGGTCCTCGGAGCCCCACCTGCGTGTCTGCATCGTTTTGCAAAAGCTCGAAGAACTGTTACTCAACCCGTCCCCCACGAGCCACGTGGTCGGCCATGACTTCATTTGTCAAGTAGGCTGCTTGGCGGTAGTCCCACTTGTCCGTCTCACGAGCCTAGAGCGTGGTGTTAAACGTCTGTCAAGCGTGAGTCCAGTCGATCGCCGGTCCCCACAGCCGGCTGGGGCTAACTGAGCCTGGGTGCAAAAAGTTTAGCTGGCTGTCTGTTTAAATTCAAATCTAAATCAAATTATTTAAATTCAAACTCAAATTCTGTTTTAATATAACTTTTAAAATACAAACTCAAATAATACATATAATATATGTTTTTGAATCAGAAAAATGTGAGGAATTCAAATATGCCATTCAAAATATTATTTGAACACTTTAAAATTCCAAGTTGAGTTAAATTACAACAAATGCCACTAGAACTTAAATAATTAATAACTTTTGAAATATAGCTCCGAATTTAGCAAATGATATGTCTAAAATGATCAGCTCGACGAGACCTTTCTGTTTATGCTATCCATGTCTTCAATTGCAGCATGCATCATATAAATATAAAGTATACAGCAACTAATATGACAATAAAATGTGACCAAAACTCAATAAAATGATTTATTCTTGTATTCCACACCTCACCCATGCCATGCTACTTTATTGCCATGCAAATTGTGCATCATTCATCATGGCATGATTGTTTGCTTGTCGCATTTTATTCATATGCTTGCGCTCTTTATTTATGTTGGCCTTGTTTGTTTGGTTCTTACATCGAATGACCGGCGGGGTTATATCAAGAGAACCGGAGCACTACCAGATCCGTCTCGCTTCAATCGAGTTGCAGGCAAGAACTACCACATGCTTGCATACATACAGTACCTATTGCCTCTATCTTATTCTTGCATCATTGAGTCGCGATTGCATTAAATTGAATCCCAAGTATTGCATAGCCTTTACTTTTAAACCCCACCAAGCTTGTTCCTCCATCCCATGAGCCTTTACTAGGAGTTGTTTGAGCCATGCAGTCGTGAAAAGCATGTGTAGGGTATGTGAGTCGATGGATAACGAGGTACCTAAATAACTTAACACGAGTAGTAATGGGATAACTAATGAAAGTGGCACGGTGAGCAACATACGCTATTTGGTTTTCCTGCTCACTTGTGTCCCGTAAGACCCCGAGTACTTGATTCCTGTTCCAAGATTTATTCGCGCTATCCACATCCGGGAGGCTTATGGGACCCCCCTGAGCCAGAGCTTGATTCAGTCTTATTTCTTGGGGCCACAAACTAGTTTGAGGTTTTATTTACTATCTTGTACTTATGCCATGCTACTGTTTATTTATAATTGTGCGAGGAGCATACTGTAATGTTTAGGCAAGCGGAATGTTTTCGCGGTATCGACAAGCCCAGCCACACTTTCGGGTTCCCAGTCGTTTATAGCCATTGTCGCAAACCTTGAGTCCGTCTCGGAGTCAGCTGGCTTCGTTGCGGGTCTACTCAATGGGGTGGCCCCCTGAAATAATTCTGAATCCTGTGATTGCTTTGTCGTGAAGGCCTCGTTGGGTTTTGATTTGGTTTTTCCGAGGTTGATCGAGTGTGTGTTGCTATTTGTGCACCCCTGCAGGGTAAAACTTTCTGAAAGCCGTGTCCACGGTTATGGACGACTTGGAGCACAGTTTATCGACCATAGACAAGCATAACTAAAGTACCGCTTTAATCTGACTAAGTAATTTGACTAGTAAATAGTGCAACACTCATGGAATGGTTAATAAAATTGCCAACGGATGGGGGTTGTTCGTCCGCTTCCTCGTTGGTAAGCGAGGAGGAGGATGGATCTGATGATATTACCATTATAACTGTTGTCATTAATTCACGGACATCCGTCTATCATTGGTTAGGCGGATGGTTAGCGTTTATCTGTAGAACTACTAGGTTTTATCTTTTGCTGCAATTGCGTCACCCCAGGTTGTGTCCCCTTTAGAGGCATTAAGACTTGCTGAGTACCCTTAGGGTCTCACACGATAAATTATTGGTTCAGATGAACAGGTACCCTCGCAGGACGGATACTGGGTGGAAGAGGCTGATGATGTGGGCAACGATCGTTCGGTGTAGAGATTCCGGGAACGGGGATCCGTGAGATCTGTGGGCGGGATGTGCTTATTTCCATGGCATCTTATGCTGATTTGCTTCTTATCCGTACTCGGACTTTGTTTTGCCGCTTCCGCTTGATAATCTGATGTGTGATGTATGAGGAATTATTTAGGTCATTTGAATCTTGCCGTATGGCGTTGCTATATTTCCTTTCTTTCTAGATGGTATGGCTCTGATGTACTCTTGTATGGTGGCTTGCATACATACTCATTTGTGTATGTAGTTGATCCCTTCGCCGATTCGCGCCGTCTGACAGTCCCAATGAGTTGGAAGTGGTTGGGACGACGAAAGGTCTACCCGTGAGTGGCTTTTGGGGCCCCACCGTACTATTTCAACCACTACCTCATCGGGCTTGTATCTAGGAGCGTAATTCACCGAGGTAGTTACAATTGGTATCAGAGCCATCCCGACCTTTAGGGTCTCAGCCAAACGGTCGTTGTCAGTCTAGCAAATATTTTGGTAGTTATGTATACTAGGGAAAAACAAAACGCGAGAGTAGGATTGCTTCCAATTTTATTCTTACCCACCCACCCACCCTTTTCTGGTAAGGAAGTGCAACGTTTTCAATCCTCTTCTTAAAATTCAAACTAGGATTCACGTGTTCTGGGTTTCCGTGGTACCATAGGTTTTGTGTGTGTGTGTGTGTAATCCCTTGTCTATCTGTTGCATCCAAGTTGTTATCTAATCAGCCTTTGGTTATCAACTGTTGGTACATTCCATACCGACAGGCTTTTGCAAACCGACGCAATCTGTCTTACTCTTTGTATCCGACGTTATCTTGTTTGGGGTGTTCGTTTCCGTAGTTACCAATCTTTAGGTTCAACGTGAGAAGAAGGGGTTAGGATATGTGTTCCATTTATTCATGTGCGGAGTAATGATTTGAGTGCGGGATGGAGTCGCGACCATACCACTACTCTTATCATTCGCTTTTGTATATTGAATCGGTAGAGTCACTAATCTTGATTCGTTAAGTAATTTTGCGCATCTATTGGTATTTTAATGCCGAAATTTGTGGAAAATTTTTCTTTGATATATTTGTGTACCACACTCCTTTTCAGTCGTGTGCGATATGCTTAATATCTTCTAGGTGCTTTGAACTTTGTTGATATTTTAATATCATCTTAGTAATTGTATCCTTTAATCTTGGTTAATTCCATCTTGGTACTATTTTGGATTATTATTATTCTCCATTATAGTACTGACTTGAGTTTTATATCAATCACAGGATGGCTCCACCACGCCGTACGGATGAGGACATACCACCTGAACTGGGCTCCGTGCTGTCAAACATCGCTAATGCTTTGGCAGCAATGCAGAAGAACCAGCAGCGCTTTGAGGAGACTGTCAGGAGGAACGAGTTTGCTCCACTACCTCCACCTCCCAAGCGAGGAGACATCAAGAGCTTCCTGAAATTCAACCCTCGTCAGTTTGATGTTTCTGATCGACCACTGGACGCGGATGATTGGCTGCGTGAGATGTCAAGGTTGCTCGAGATTGCTAATGTTAAAATAGCGAGTGGGTCAAGTGTGCTACTCACCTTCGAAGGAGATGCAGCTCTTTGGTGGGAGAATTACTTGAAAGGCTGCACGGTTTTCAGCCTACTTGGGAAAGGTTCACTGCAGCTTTCAAAGCGGTTTCTCTCGAGATTGTAATGGAAAGGATGAAGGAAGCTTTTCTCAACTTTGAAAGGAAATGATAACGTCAACACCTACATCAGGAACTTCATGAATCTATCTCGTTATGGTGGCGATGAGGTATCTGATGACAAGAAGAAGCAGAAGAGGTTCAGGCAAGGGCTCAATGCATCGATCAAGTATGCAATCACACATGCAAGGCCGACATCTTTCCTGGAACTACAGCACACAGCCCTGCAAGAGGAAGCAAGTAGGCAAGTGTTTGAGGAGTCCAAGAAACATAACCGGGATGCGTCGAGTTCTTCAGCTATGGCAGCTCCTTCTAAGCGGCGTGTCTGGGTTCCTAACACCCCGCCGCTCCTCCACCAAGACACGAAGTTCTGGCGTCAAGGCCACCAAACTTCACCACTGCGGCTCCCAGGGGCTACAACCACCACTACCCTGGAGCGCCTGGTGGAGTCCCTGGCTATGTTGCTCCACGTCCACATGGTGCTTGTTTCACATGTGGAGATCATGGAAATCCCAACTAGAACTGTCCGATGAAGAACAAAGCTCTACCTCCACCCCCGCCAAGATCTGCAGCAAGCTCTCCTATGGTTCGTGCACCACCACCTCGGGCTCTCAACATCAACACCAAGCCCGGTCTGGTTGTTCGTGCTAAGCGTGTCAACGCCGCTCAAGTGAGCATGCACCGGTTGTGATGGGTATGCTTTCCGTTAACTAAGTCCCCTGCGAGTTTTGTTTGATTACATCGCATTCTTTTGTTTCTATAAAGTTTGCAGTGAGAATGGGTTAGCCAGATATCCTCTTCTCAAGCCGTTAATGGCTCTTTCTCCTGGAGCAAATATGGTAGCATCTAAGATCAGCCATGGCAACCAAGTTGAGATTGGTGGCTCTTCATTCTCGGCTTCTTTAATTGTTCTGGGCAATTCTGACATTGATGTCATCTTGGGCATGGATTGGTTGTGACAAATGCAGTGTGATTGATTGTCTTTGAACGCTCGGTTTCTCGAAGATTCACGAAGGCCATATAGTCTTTTCTCCAAGTTTGACTCCTGTCGGCTCTTCTCTTTGGCTCACGAATGATGATGCTATGGAAGCTATTGAGTGTACCGTGGTCCGTGAGTTCCCGGATGTTTTTCTGAAGAGTTTCGGTATGCCTCCGGATCGTGAGGTTGAGTTTGTGATTGAGCTTGAACACGAACGGCTCCTATCTCCAAGCGGCCTTATAAAATGGGTCCTTCTGAGTTGGCTGAACTCAAACGACAACTTGATGAACAAGAGAAGTTGGGTTTCATTCAACACAGTACTTCGTCTTGGGGTAGCCCAACAATCTTTGTGTAGAAGCGTGACAGAACCGATAGACTATGCGTTGACTACCGGGCTCTCAATGCTAAAACCATCAAGAACAAATATCCCCTCCCGCGGATTAATGATCTTTTCGATCTAAATTAGCTGTGGTGTTCTCTAAGCTGGACTTGAGAAGTGGTTATCACCAAATCAAGATTCGCAAGGAAGATGTGCCCAAAACAGCTTTCACCACCCGCTATGGCCTGTATGAGTACACGGTCATGTCTTTCGGTCTCACCAACGCACCTGCTACCTTCTCGAGGCTTATGAACTCCGTTTTCATGGAGTACCTTGATAAGTTCGTTGTGGTATATCTGGATGACATTCTGGTCTATTCTAAGTCCAAGGAAGAGCATGAAGAACACCTGCGGTGTGTCCTAAACAAGCTTCGTGAGAACCGCTTGTATGCAAAGTTCTCAAAGTGTGAGTTTTGCTGCTGAGTAACCTATCTTGGTCATGTCATCTCCGCCAAGGGCATTGCAGTCAACCCGAAGCTGAAGACAATTGTTGAATGGCTTCCTCTGTTAATGTCAAAGAAGTGCGGAGTTTCCTCGGTTTGGCTAGTTATTGTCGCCGCTCGTTGAACTTCTCGAAGATAGAAGCCTCTTACGATCTCCTTAAGAAAGGCAAGAAATACCTGTGGACTCCTGCGTGTCAAGCAAGTTTTGAGACACTCAAAGAGAAGCTCACTTCCACGCCAGCCTTGGTTCCTCGGATACATCTAAGCCTTTCGGATATTCGTGCGCCTCTTTGCAAGGATTGGGTGCGGTCCTTATGCAAGAGAAGCAGGTGGTTTCTTATGCCTCTCGACAATTGAAGACGCATGAGATCAACTATCCCACACATGACCTCGAGCTCGCAGCAGTTGTCTTTGCTTTGAAGCTATGGAGGCACTACTTGCTTGGTAACCGATGTGAGATCTTTTCTGACCACAAAAGTTTGAAGTATATCTTCACTCAGCCTGATCTCAACCTTCGGCAGAGGAGATGGATTGAAGCAATCAATGACTTTGATGTGACCATCAACTACACCCCGGGCAAAGCTAATGTCATGGCCGATGCGCTTAGCCGTAAAGCTTATGTCAACAACCTCATGATGGAAGAACAACAGCCTCTCTTGTGCGAGGAATTCCGTCCTCAACACGAAATTGTGGAACAAGGGCATCTCCTAAACCTTCGCTACTCCTCTCTTGGAAGAAAAGATTCGCTCGTCACCGGGTGATCCGCACCAAAAGATCATCTCTAAACTTGAGCTTCCAAGTATGAGTCCTTCCACGTTGATGATCAAGGCACGCTTTTCTTTGAACACGGATGTTTGTTCCAAACTACCGGGTTTGAGAGAGCAAGTTCTCAAGGAGGCGATGATTGGTTCTTTCTATCCATCTGGCGGCACAAAGATGTACATGGACTTGAAAACACAATATTGGTGGCCTGGTTTGAAGCGGTATTGTGCCAAGTATTTCTGAGTGTGATGTCCGCCGCAGAGTGAAAGTCCATCAGAAACCATTCGGTCTTCTACAGCCATTGAAACCTCCGGAATGGAAATGGGAAAAAGTAGAGATGGACTTCATCACTGGCTTTCCAAGGTCGCAGAAGGGCAACAATGCAATCTTTGTTGTCATCGACAGGCTTTCTAAAGTGGCTCACTTCTTCCCCGTCAAGGAAACAATTTCTGGAATTCAGTTGGCTGAGCTCTATATCAACAGAATTGTCTCTCTGTATGGGGTTCCGCTTGAAATCAGTTCAGACCGTGGAAGCATCTTCACTTCAAAGTTCTGGGAAAGTTTCCAAAATGCTCTGGGAACAAAGTTGAACTTCAGCACTGCTTATCACCCTCAGTCGCAAGGACAAGTGGAGAGGATCAATCAGATTCTGGAGGATATGCTTCGTGCTTGCGTTATCTCTTTTGGCATGAAGTGGGAGGAATGTCTTCCTTATGCTGAATTCTCCTACAACAACAGCTTCCAGAAGAGTCTGAAGATGGCACCATTTGAGGATCTCTATGGTCGCAAGTGCAGAACTCCGATTGGGTGGTCAGGTGCAGGAGAAAGAATCTGGTTTGGCCCTGACATTGTAACTCAAGCAGAGGAGAAGGTGCATATTGTAACTACCTCGGTGAATTACGCTCCTAGATACAAGCCTGGATGAGTGGTAGTGGTTGAAATAGTACGGTGGGGCCCCAAAAGCCACTCACTGGTAGTCCTTTCAGACGTCCCAACCACTACCCTCTCAACGGGACTCAGGCGGGCGTGTCGGCGAAGGGATCAACTACGTACACAAGTGGGTATGTACGCAAGCCACCATACAAGAGTACATCAGAGCCATACCATCTATAAAGAAAGGAAATATAGCAACGCCATACGGCAAGATTCAAATGACCTAAATAGATCTATATTTTAGGATAACTCCTCATACAACACACATCGTATCATGCGGGCGGCAAACAAAATCGAGTACGGATAAGAAGCAAATCGGCATAAGATGCCATAGAAATAAGCACATCCCAACTACAGGTCTCACGGATCCCGTTCCGGAATCTCTACACGAACGATCGTTGCCCACATCTTCGGCTTCTTCCACCCAAGATCCGTCACGTGGAGGTACCGTCCATCTGAACCAATAATTTATCGTGTGAGACCCTAAGGGTACTCAGAAGTCTTAATGCCTCTAAAGGGAAACAACCTGGGTGACGCAATTGCGTGAAAGATAAACCCTAGCAGTTCTACGGATAACGCTAACCATCCGCCTAACCAATGATAGCGGATGTCCGTGAATTAATTACAACAGTTATAATGGTAATCTCATCCGATCCATCCTCCTCCTCGCTACCAACAAGGAAGCGGACGAATAACCCCATCCGTTGGCAATTTTATTAACCATTCCATGAGTGTTGCACTATTTACTAGACAAGTTACTTAGTCGAGTTAAGCGGTACTTTAGTTATGCTTGTCTATGATCAAGAAACTGCTCCAAGTCGTCCATATCCGGACACGGCTTTCGAGAAAGTTTTACCCGGGGTGCACCAATAGCAACACGCTCGATCAACCTCGGAAAAACCAAATCAAAACCCAACGAGGCTTTCACGAACAAACAATCACAAAATTCAGAAATATTTCAGGGGCCACCCATTGAGTAGAACCAAGAACGGCCACCGACTCGGCGGACTCAAGGTTTGCGACAATGGTCAGAAACGATCGGGAACCCGAAAGTGTGGCTGGGCTTGTCGATACCGCGAAAACATTACGCTTACCTAAACAGTACAGTGTGCTCCTCGCACAAAAGTAAATACGGAAGTAGAATGGCATAAGTACAGGATAGTAAATAAAACCTCAAACTAGTTTGTGGCCCCAAGAAATAAGACGGAATCAAGCTCTGGCCCAGGGGGGTCCCATATACCTTCCGGATGTGGATAGCGTGATAAATCAAGGAACAGGAATCAAGTACTCGGGGTCTTACGGGACACAAGTGAGCAGGAAAAACCAAATAGCAGATGTTGCTCACCGGTGCCACTTTCTTTAGTTATCCCAGAACTACTCAGGTTAAGTTGTTTAGGTACCTCATTATCCAACAGACTCTCACATACCCTACACATGCTGTTCTACGACTCGCATGGCTCAAACAACTCCTATAGTAATGGCTCATGGGATGGAGGAACAAGCTTGGTGGAGTTTGAAAATAAAGGCTATGCATACTTGGGATTCAATTTAATGCAATCGCGACTCAATGATGCAAGAATAAGATAGAGGCAATAGGTACTGTATGTATGCAAGCATGTGGAAGTGCTTGCCTGTTAACTCAGTTGAAGCGAGGGACGGATCTGGGTAGTGCTCCTGGTTCTCTTGATATAACCCCTGCTCAGTGTCTATCCGAGAAAAACCAAACAAACAAGGCCAACATGAATATGGAGCACAAGCATATGAATAAGATGCGTCAAGCAAACAATCATGCCATGATGAATGATGCACAATTTACATGGCAATAAGGTAGCATGGCATGGTGAGGTGTGAAGGACAAGTAGTAACATTTTTATGGGGTTTTGGAATCACATTTGTTGTCATAACACTTGCTGTACCCTATATTTTTATATGATGCATGATGCAATTGAAGTCATGGATAGCATAAACAGAAAGGTCTCGTCGAGCTGATCATTTTAGACATATCATTTGTTGAATTCGGAGTTTTAAATCAAAAGTTATTAAATTATTAAATTCCAATGGCATTAGTTGTAATTAACACAAGTTGGAATTTAAAATGTGCAAAAGACAATTTGAATGACAGATTTGAAATCCTTGCATTTTTCTGATCTCCAAACATATATTATTTGCCTTATTTGGATTTGTAGTTTAAAAGATATTCTAAAACAGAAATAAATTTGAATTTGAATTAATTTTGTTTATGTTTGATTTTAAACAGACAAGCAGAAATTCTTTTGCACCCAGCCTAACGTACCTCTGAGACACCTACAGGTGGGGCCAGTTCTGCGGCCCCTTGTGTTGAGGGAACAGAGGACCGCGGGTTGATATCTGAAAACTCGAGAGCCTTTTATAAAACGACATCAGCGGCGGCCCGAGGACTCAGGGTTGAGGCAAAAGGGGGTTTTTGCAGCAGAGCAGCGAGCCTTGTTTTCTTCGAACGCCGCGGCGTGAGGCTGGCGGGCTCGATCCGGGCGCAGGCGTCTGGCCGGCGACAGGCGGGCTGCTGGGAGATGCTAGGAGGGGGGGTAAGCGGCTAGGTAAGCGGCTTGGCGCGGGCGACGATAAGACGCAGCGCACGCGCACACAGAGCGCTCGACACTAGGTCCGGCGGGCACAGAGGGCTACGGCGAGGACGGAGGGGTCAGGGGGGTTCGTGTGCTCACCGCGGGCTCGGCGGTGGGCTCGGATCTGGTCGGGGCGCAGCAGGACGACGGGGAGGCAGAGGCCCAGCGTGCTAGGGTTTTCGGACGGAGCGGCGTCGGTTCTGGCGAGCTGGTCCTTCTCCTCCTTGCTCCGTGTACCGTGGCGACGTCGGGGACCTCCTGAGCTACCTCGACATCCTCGGCTCCGCGCTTGCCTCCTGGATCGTGCACGCTAGCGAGAGACCGATGGAGGCCGGCGTCGGGGCACCGCGGAGGAGGAGGGGGCAAGGGGGAGCGAGGCAGGCCTCTGGGATGGGATCTGGGGAGACCAGAGAGGTGAGGGAGAGGATAAGAACGAGGGGCGAGGAGGGGCTAGCGTGGGGGAGGGATTGATGGCCAGGGTGGCGTCGGTCACCTTCCCTTCACGTGCTTGGCATGGGGCAGGGGTGCAAGGCGGGCGGTGGGCGTCTTCCGTGGTGGCGAGGTCAGGGTGGCAGGCAGGTGGCCCTGGGGTCGTGGGCAGGTGAGGCTAGAGGTAGAGAAAAAGAGGGGAGGGGAGAGGGGCCGGCTCGGGCTAGGGCTAGGGTTGGGATCCTAGGACGTGTGGGGTGGTAGGGTAGCTGGTAGAGGGTGCTGGGTGGGGCCTGCATGGAAGAGAGAAGGGGAGAGATGGAGTAGGGCACGGGGTGGTCAAACTAGAAGCTAGAAAGGAGGAGGGGGTACTTAGGGTTTTAGCTAAGGGAAGGTAGGGATTAGGGTCTTGATTAGCTAGGATGGATGGATGGCAAGGGTAGGTTTTAGGGTTTGCTAAAAGGGGGGGTAAGAAAAAGGGAGGTGGTATTTTAGTTGATCATGCATGCTCCAAACTAGCCTTAGCAAGATCAAGCAAGAAAAAGAGGGAGAGGGAGAGAGAGATGGCCATGTGATGATGGGTGCTCTATGATCCATGCATGATCCAACATTGACCAAGCAAGATCCATGAGACAAGGAGGGTTTTAGGGTTGTGCATGCCCCATGAGCACATGTGTGTGCATGGAGCATGGGGACAAGAGGTTAAGCTAAAGGGGAAAAAGATGGATGATATGGTGAAGGAAAAACTACAAGCCAACAAAGATATGAACAAAGGAAAGATGATCCCCTTAGAATTAAAGTAAAAACCAAAAACTAGAAGAGGTGGCACTTGCATGGCCCATGCAAGATAATTAATGCCACATTTATCCTTGTGAAAACAATAATATTAATATGGCATTATTCATATGCACTCCCAAAAGGTGGCAAGGCCAAGCAAAGATTATGGGTGGAATCCAACCAACCAACATGAGCTAGAGATAAATCAACAAAATGCCAAGCTCAGATTAGTTGGATGGTGGAATTATAAGGTGGTGAAAGAAAAGGTGATGGAGTCAATAAGAGAGATGCCCTCAACTCAACTTGGGCATTTAACAATATATTAAGAACCAAATACATTATCAAGAGGCAACTACAATTAATCATGCACATGAGATAAGAGCCAAACAAGAAAAGGTTTTATATGATGCTCAGATGCAAGGTGACATGATGACATGAACAAGATATGATGATGATGCAACAATTATATGTTGGAAGTGGCCCTTTTATTATTATAACATGTAGCATTACAGGGGTTAGACAACTGGGATGCTACAACTCTCCCCCACTAAACAGGAATCTCGCCCCGAGATTCTAGGAAGAAGAAGAAGATACAAAGAGAGAAGGATGGTTTGCACGGAGTTCATCTTCACGCTCCCATGTGGCTTCATCTACAGAATGGTGTGACCACTGCACCTTGCAAAACCTGATGGACTTGTTGCGAGTCCTTCTTCTCATGGTCTCAAGGATTTTGGTGGGGTGTTCTTGATAAGACAGATCTTCTTTGAGGTCGATTAGCTCATGGTCCACGGTCTGGGATCTTTGAAGCACTTCTTGAGTGAGATGTGGAAAACATCATGGACTTTGAGTTTTCCTAAGCTCCGGTGCATAAGCAACTCCTCCCCTTCTACCACGTATCTTGAAAGGACCGATTTATCTAGGAGCCAACTTTCCTTTGATACCGAAGCGGTGTGTTCCTCTCATGGGAGTGACACGAAGGTAGACGAGATCACCAGGGGCATATACCATATCTGTGTGCTTCCTGTCATAGTTGCTCTTGTCGACTTTGAGCAATCTTGTGTTCTCGAGAATGATATGCACCTTCTCCTCGCTTGGGTTACAATGTCGGGCCAAAGATTCTTTCTCCGCACTGACCAACCAATTGGAGTTCTGCACTTGCGACCATAGAGAGCCTCGAATGGTGCCATCTTCAGACTCTTCTGGAAGCTGTTGTTGTAGGAGAATTCAGCATATGGAAGGCATTCCTCCCACTTCATGCCAAAAGAGATGACACAAGCTCTAAGCATATCCTCCAGTCTGATTGATCCTCTCCACTTGTCCTTGTTGAGGGTGGTAAGCGATCTGAAGTTCAACTTTGTTCCCAAAGCTTTTGGAAACTCTCCCGAACTTTGAGGTGAAGATGCTTCCACAGTCGAACTGATTTCAAGTGGAACCCCATACAAAGAGACAATCCTGTTGATATAGAGCTCACCAACTGAATTCCGAAATTGTTTCTTTGATGGAAGAAATGAGCCACTTTAGAAAGCACATCGATGACAACAAAAATTGCATTGTTGCCCTTTTGCGACCTTGGAAAGCCAGTGATGAAGTCCATCTCTACTTTCTCCCATTTCCATTCCGGAGGTTTCAATGGCTGTAGAAGACCAAATGGTTTCTGATGGACAGCCTTGACTCTGCGACAGACATCACATTCTGAGACGTACTTAGCACAATACCGTTTCAACCTGGCCACCAAGATGTGTTTTCAAGTCCATGTACATCTTTGTGCTGCCAGGATGGATAGAAAGAACCGAATCATGTGCCTCCTTGAGAACTTGGTCTCTCAGACCCGGGTAGTTTGGAACAAACATCCGGTGTTCAAAGAAGAGCGTGCCTTGATCATCAACATGGAAGGACTCGTGCCGGAAGGTCAAGCTTAGCGATGAGCTTTTGGTGTGCGATCACCAAGTCGACGAGAGCGAATCTGTTCTTCCAAGAGAGGAGTAGCCGGAAGGTTCGAGGAGATGCCCTTGTTCCACAATTGCGAGTTCACCGACGGAATTCCTCGCATAAGAGAGGCTGCTCTTCTACCATGAGGTTGTTGACATAAGCTTTACGGCTAAGCGCATCGCCATGACATTTGCTTTGCACAGGTGTAGTTGATGGTCACATCAAAGTCATTGATTGCTTCAATCCATCTCCTCTACCGAAGGTTGAGATCAGGCTGAGTGAAGATATACTTCAAACTCTTGTGGTCCGAGAAGATCTCACAACGGTTACCAAGCAAGTAGTGCCTCCATAGCTTCAAAGCAAAGACCACTGCTGCTAGCTCAAGGTCATGTGTGGGATAGTTGATCTCATGCGTTTTCAACTGACGAGAGGCATAAGCAACCACCTGTCTCTCTTGCATAAGGACCGCACCCAATCCTTGCAAGGAGGCGTCACAGAATATCTGGAAAGGCTTAGATGTATCCGGAGGAACCAAGACTGGTGTGGAAGTGAGCTTCTCTTTGAGTGTCTCAAAACTTTCTTGGCAAGCAGGAGTCCACAGGTACTTCTTGCCTTTCTTGAGGAGATCGGTAAGAGGCTTTGCTATCTTCGAGAAGTTCTGAACAAAGCGACGGCAATAGCTAGCCAAGCCGAGAAAACTCCGCACTTCCTTGACATTAGCGGAGGAAGCCATTCAACTATTGTCTTCGGTTTCGGGTTGATGCAATGCCCTTGGCGAGATAACATGACCCAAGTATGTTACTTGCAGCCAAAACTCACACCGAGAGAACTTTGCATACAAGCGGTTCTCCGAAGCTTGTTCAAGACACACCGCAGTGTTCTTCATGCTCCTCCTTAGACTTGGAATAGACCAGAATGTCATCCGGATATACCACCACAAACTTATCCGGTATTCCATGAAAACGGAGTTCATCGCCTCGAGAAGGTAGCAGGCGTTGGTGAGGCGAAAGACATGACCGTGTACTCATACAGGCCATAGCGGGTGGTGAAAGCTTTTGGGCACATCTTCCTTCGAATTTTGATTTGGTGATAACCACTTCTCAAGTCCAGCTTAGAGAACACCACGGCTCGCTAGGTGATCAAATAGATCATTTATCCGAGGAGAGGATATTTGTTCTTGATGGTTTTAGCATTTAGAGCCCGGTAGTCAACACAGAGTCTATCGGTTCACACGCTTCTTCACAAAGATTGTTGGACTACCCCAAGAAGAAGTCGTGTTGAATGAAACCCAACTTCTCTTGTTCATCAAGTTGCCGTTTGAGTTCACCAACTCGGAAGGACCCATTTTGTATGGTCGCTTAGAGATAGGATCCGTTCAGGTTCAAGCTCAATCACGAATTCAACCTCGCGATCCGGAGGCATACCTGGCAACTCTTCAGGAAAGACATCTGGGAACTCACAGACCACTGGTACCCTCTGAATAGCTTCCATAGCATCATCATTCAGAGCCGCCAAGGAAAAGAGCTGGACAGCAGGAGTCAGACTTGGAGAAAAGACTATATGGCCTTCAGGAATCTTCAGAGACACTGAGCGTCAAAGACAATCAATCACAGCTGCATTTGCTGTCAACCAATCCATGCCCAAGATGACATCAATGTCAGAGTTGCCCAGAATAATCAAAGAAGCCAAGAATGAAGAACCACCAATCTCAACTTGATTGCCATGACTGATCTTAGATGCTACCATATTTGCTCCAGGAGAAAGAACCATTAACCGCTTGGGAAGAGGATCTGGCGCTAACCCATTCTCACTTGCAAACTTCATCGAAACAAAAGAATGCGATGCACCAGAATCAAAGAGAACTCGTGCAGGGACTGAGTTAACTGAAAGCATACCCATTACAACTCCAGGTGCGAGCTCAGCTTGAGGCGTTAGCGATTGGCGCGAACAACCGCAGACCGGGCTTAGTGTTGATGTTGAGAGCCCGAGGCGGTGGTGCACGAACCAAGGAGAGCTTGTTGCGAGATCTTGGCGGGGGTGGAGGAGAGCTTTGTTCTTCATTGGGCAGTTCAGTTGGGATGTCCATGATCTCCACATGTGAAACAAGCACCATGAGGACGTGGAGTAGCTGGGGACTCCGCCAGCGCTCGGGGTAATGGTTGTTGTAGCCCACAGGAGCCGCGATGGTGAAGTTTGGTGGCCTTGACGTGAAACTCGCGGGTCTTGGTGGAGCCGGAGCGACGGTGGGGTGTTAGGAACCCGACACGCCGCTTAGAAGGAGCTGCCATAATCGCAGAGCTTGATGCATCCTGTTGTGTTTCTTGGACTCCTCAAACATTTGCTGCTTGCCTCCTCTTGCAGTCTGTGTCTGCAGTTCAGAAGGTTGCCGGTCTTGCATGCGTGATTGCATACTTGATCGACGCATTGAGCCCTTGCCCGAACCTTTTCTTCTTCTTGTCATCGGATACCTCATCACCACCATAGTGAGATAGGTTCATGAAGTTCTGATGTAGGTGTTGGCGTTATCATTTCCACTTGAGGTTGAGGAAAGCCTCCTTCATCCTTTCCATCACAATCTCGAGAAACTGCTCCTTGAAAGCGGTGAACCTCTCCCAAGTTGGTCGGAACCCAGTGCGACTTGCCTTCAAGTAGTTTTCCACCAAAGAGCGCATCTCCCTTGAGAAGGTGAGTAGCACACTTGACCCACTCATTACGGAACATCAGCAGTCTCGAGCAACCTTGAGATCTCGCGCAGCCAATCATCCGCGTCCAGAGGTCGGTCAGACACATCAAACTGACGAGGGTTGAACTTGAGGAAGCTCTTGATGTCACCACGCTTGGGAGGTGGAGGAAGTGGAGCAAACTCATTTCTTATGACGCTCTCCTCAAAGCGTTGCTGGTTCTCTTGCATGGCTGCCAAAGCATTTGCAATGTTTGACAGCGCTGAGCCCATTTCCGGAGGTATGTCCTCCTCAGTACGGCGTGGGGGAGCCATCCTGTCATTGATATAAAACTCAAGTCAGTACTATAATGGAGAATGATAATAATCCAAAATAGTACCAAGATGGAATTAACCAAGATTAAAGGATACAATTCTTGAGATGATATTAAAATATCAACAAAGTTCATAGCACCTAAAAGATATTAAGCATATCGCATTACGGTGAAAAGGAGTGTGGTACAAATATATCAAAGAAAAATTTTCCACAAATTTCGGCATTAAAATACCAATAGATCATAAAATTACTTAACGAATCAAGATTAGTGACTCTACCGATTCAATATACAAAAGCGAATGATATAAGTAGTGGTATGGTCGCGACTCCATCCCGCACTCAAATCATTACTCCGCACATGAACAAGTGGAACACATATCCTAACCCCATCTTCTCACGACGAAACCTAAAGATTGGTAACTACGGAAACGAACACCCCAAACAAGATAGCGTCGGATACAAAGAGGAAGATAGATTACGTCGGTTTGCAAAAGTCTGTCGGTATGGAATGTACCAACAGTTGATAACCAAAGGCAGATAAGATAACAACTTGGATGCAACAGATAGACAAGGGATTACACACACACACACACACACACACACACACACAAAACCTATGGTACTACGGAAACCCCGAACACGTGAATCCTAGTTTGAACTTTGAGAAGAGAATTGAAAACGTTGCACTTCCTTACCAGAAAAGGGTGGGTGGGAGGTTAAGAAGAAAAGTGAAGCAGTCCTACTCTCGCGTTTTGTTTTTCCCTAATATACATAACTACCAAAATATTTGCTAGATCGACAGTTGCATTTGAAACCACGAAGGTCGGGATGGCTCGATACCAATTGTAACTACCTCGGTGAATTACGCTCCTAGATACAAGCCTGGATGAGTGGTAGTGGTTGAAATAGTACGGTGGGGCCCCAAAGCCACTCACGTAGTCCTTTCAGACGTCCCAACCACTACCCTCTCAACGGGACTGTCTGGCGAATCGGCGAAGGGATCAACTACGTACACAAGTGGGTATGCAAGCCACCATACAAGAGTACATCAGAGCCATACCATCTATAAAGAAAGGAAATATAGCAACGCATACGGCAAGATTCAAATGACCTAGATAGATCTATATTTTAGGATAACTCCTCATACAACACACATCAGAGTATCATGCGGAAGCGGCAAACAAAATCGAGTACGGATAAGAAGCAAATCGGCATAAGATGCCATAGAAATAAGCACATCCCAACTACGGTCTCATGGATCCCGTTCCGGAATCTCTACACCGAACGATCGTTGCCCACATCTTGGCTTCTTCCACCCAAAGATCCGTCCTATGGAGGTACCTGTCCATCGGAACCAATAATTTATCGTGTGAGACCCTAAGGGTACTCAGCAAGTCTTAATGCCTCTAAAGGGGAAACAACCGGGGGTGACGCAAGTGCAGCGAAAGATAAACCCTAGCAGTTCTAGATAACGCTAACCATCCGCCTAACCAATGATAGCGGATGTCCGTGAATTAAGTACAACAGTTATAATGGTAATCTCATCCGATCCATCCTCCTCCTCGCTACCAACAAGGAAGCGGACGAATAACCCCCCATCCGTTGGCAATTTTATTAACCATTCCATGAGTGTTGCACTATTTACTAGACAAGTTACTTAGTCAGGTTAAGGCGGTACTTTAGTTATGCTTGTCTATGATCAAGAAACTGCTCCAAGTCGTCCATATCCGCGGACACGGCTTTGAAAGTTTTACCGGCCGGGTGCACCAATAGCAACACACGCTCGATCAACCTCGGAAAAACCAAATCAAACCCAACGAGGCTTTCACGACGAACAATCACAAAATTCAGAAATATTTCAGGGGCCACCCATTGAGTAGACCATAACAAAGCCGGTGACTCGAGGCGGACTCAAGGTTTATGCGACAATGGTCAGAAACGACTGGAACCCGAAAGTGTGGCTGGGCGATACCATGAAAACATTACGCTTACCTAAGCGATGCAGTGTGCTCCTCGCACAAAAGTAAATCTGAGTAGCATGGCATAAGTACAGGATAGTAAATAAAACCTCAAACTAGTTTGTGGCCCCAAGAAATAAGACGGAATCAAGCTCGGCCGGGGGTCCCATATACCTCCGGATGTGGATAGCGTGATAAATCAAGGAACAGGAATCAAGTACTCGGGGTCTTACGGGACACAAGTGAGCAGAAAAACCAAATAGCAGATGTTGCTCACGGTGCCACTTTCTTTAGTTATCCCAACTACTCGGTTAAGTTGTTTAGGTACCTCATTATCCAAGACTCTCACATACCCTACACATGTTTTCTACGACTGCATGGCTCAAACAACTCCTATAGTAATGGCTCATGGGATGGAGGAACAAGCTTGGTGGAGTTTGAAAATAAAGGCTATGCATACTTGGGATTCAATTTAATGCAATCGCGACTCAATGATGCAAGAATAAGATAGAGGCAATAGTCTTGTATGTATGCAAGCATGTGGAAGTGCTTGCCTGTTAACTCGATTGAAGCGAGGACGGATCCGGTAGTGCTCACGGTTCTCTTGATATAACCCACCGGTGTCTATCCGAGAAAAACCAAACAAACAAGGCCAACATGAATATGGAGCACAAGCATATGAATAAGATGCGTCAAGCAAACAATCATGCCATGATGAATGATGCACAATTTACATGGCAATAAGGTAGCATGGCATGGTGAGGTGTGAAGGACAAGTAGTAACATTTTTATGGGGTTTTGGAATCACATTTGTTGTCATAACACTTGCTGTACCCTATATTTTTATATGATGCATGCTGCAATTGAAGTCATGGATAGCATAAACAGAAAGGTCTCGTCGAGCTGATCATTTTAGACATATCATTTGTTGAATTCGGAGTTTTAAATCAAAAGTTATTAAATTATTAAATTCCAATGGCATTAGTTGTAATTAACACAAGTTGGAATTTAAAATGTGCAAAAGACAATTTGAATGACAGATTTGAAATCCTTGCATTTTTCTGATCTCCAAACATATATTATTTGCCTTATTTGGATTTGTAGTTTAAAAGATATTCTAAAACAGAAATAAATTTGAATTTGAATTAATTTTGTTTATGTTTGATTTTAAATGACAAGCAAATTCTTTTGCACCCAGCCTAACGTACCTACAGACACCTCTGGTGGGGCCAGGTTCTGCGGCCGGCGCTTGTGGTGAGGAGAGGACCATGGGTTGATATCTGAAAACTCAGGAGCCTTTTATAAAACGACATCTCGACGACAATGGCTCGAGACCATGCTGGTTGAGGCAAAAGGGGCGGGGTTTTCTGCAGCGGCATAGCCTTTTCTTCCATGGCAAGGCAATTTGAGTGGGGGCTCGATCCAGCATGGCGTCTTGGCGGGCAGCGGGCCTGGCTCGAGGAGATGCTAGGAGGGCTAAGCGGCTAGGTAAGCTGTGTGACAGCGACGCGAGGAAGACAAGACGCGACGCACACAGAGGGAGGGAGAGGCCGCTCGGGCTAGGGCTAGGGTTGGGATCCTAGGACGTGTGGGGTGGTAGGAGTAGGCAGAGGTCTTTGGGTGGGGCCTGCATGGAAGAGAGAAGGGGAGAGATGGAGTAGGGCATGGGGTGGGCAAACTAGAAGTTAGAAAGGAGGAGGGGGTACTTAGGGTTTTAGCTAAGGGAAGGTAGGGATTAGGGTCTTGATTAGCAAGGATGGATGGATGGCAAGGGTAGGTTTTAGGGTTTGCTAAAAGGGGGGGGTAAGAAAAAGGGAGGTGGTATTTTAGTTGATCATGCATGCTCCAAACTAGCCTTAGCAAGATCAAGCAAGAAAAAGAGGGAGAGGGAGAGAGAGATGGCCATGTGATGATGGGTGCTCTATGATCCATGCATGATCCAACATTGACCAAGCAAGATCCATGAGACAAGGAGGGTTTTAGGGTTGTGCATGCCCCATGAGCACATGTGTGTGCATGGAGCATGGGGACAAGAGGTTAAGCTAAAGGGGAAAAAGATGGATGATATGGTGAAGGAAAAACTACAAGCCAACAAAGATATGAACAAAGGAAAGATGATCCCCTTAGAATTCAAGTAAAAACCAAAAACTAGAAGAGGTGGCACTTGCATGGCCCATGCAAGATAATTAATGCCACATTTATCCTTGTGAAAACAATAATATTAATATGGCATTATTCATATGCACTCCCAAAAGGTGGCAAGGCCAAGCAAAGATTATGGGTGGAATCCAACCAACCAACATGAGCTAGAGATAAATCAACAAAATGCCAAGCTCAGATTAGTTGGATGGTGGAATTATAAGGTGGTGAAAGAAAAGGTGATGGAGTCAATAAGAGAGATGCCCTCAACTCAACTTGGGCATTTAACAATATATTAAGAACCAAATACATTATCAAGAGGCAACTACAATTAATCATGCACATGAGATAAGAGCCAAACAAGAAAAGGTTTTATATGATGCTCAGATGCAAGGTGACATGATGACATGAACAAGATATGATGATGATGCAACAATTATATGTTGGAAGTGGCCCTTTTATTATTATAACATGTAGCATTACAGGGGTTAGACAACTGGGATGCTACACATATCATTCTTGAGAACCTGAAGATTGCTCAAAGTCGCCAGAAGAGCAATTATGACAGGAAGCACACGGATATGGTGTATGCCCCTGGTGATCTCGTCTACCTTCGTGTCACTCCCATGAGAGGAACACACCGCTTTGGTATCAAAGGAAAGTTGGCTCCTAGATACATCGGTCCTTTCAAGATTCGTGGTAGAAGAGGAGAAGTTGCTTATGCACTGAGCTTCCGGAAAAACTCAAAGTCCATGATGTTTTCCACATCTCTCAGCTCAAGAAGTGCTTCAAAGATCCCGGCAGGACCGTGGATCATGAGCTAATCGATCTCCAAGAAGACCTGTCTTATCAAGAACACCCCACCAAAATCCTTGAGACCGCAGAAAGAAGGACTCGAAACAAGTCCATCAAGTTCTGCAAGGTGCAGTGGTCACACCATTCTGTGGATGAAGCCACTTGGGAGCGTGAAGATGAACTCCGTGCCAGCTATCCTACCCTCTTTGTGTATTCTTCTTCTTCCTAGAATCTCGGGGCGAGATTCCTATTTAGTGGGGGAGAATTGTAGCATCCTAGTTGTCTAACACCTGTAATGCTACTTGTTATAGTAATAAAAGGGCCACTTCCAACATATAATTGTTACATCGTCATCATATCATGCTCATGTCATCATGCCACCTTGCATTTGAGCATCATACAAAAACCCTTTTGCTTTGGTTCTTATCTCATATGCATTAATATCTGTATTTGCCTCTTGATATTGTATTTGATTCTTGATATATTGTTAAATGCCCAAGTTGAGTTGGGGGCATATCTCTTATTGACTCCACCACCTTTCTTTCACCACCTTCTAATTCCACCATCCAACTAAATATGAGCTTGGCACTTTATTTGGTTTTACCTCTAGCTCATGTGGGTTGGGATGGATCACATTCTAGCTCCACATGCTCCCATGTTTGCACCATGTTGTTTTCACAATATTGGTATATGAGAGCCACATGGCCACCTTTGCATGCCTTGTGAGTGGAACCTTTCCTTAGTCTCCATATGGGTTGTTTTGGGGTTATTATCATGTTAGGATATTTGGGACCATGAAAGATCTAGTGGCACATACACACTAGCATGTCCCTTGTTGTTTATTCAAACATGGGTTCCCTCATTCACTCCACATGGATCTTTCCTTCTTCCTTTTGCTTGGGCCTACTCCATCTTGTGAGGATGCAAATAGTGAGTGCCTTGCTTATTATTTTTGTTCCACAAGGATGAGACATGGCATTTAATGCTTTGCATGGCACATGCAAGTATCACCTTTGCTTGTCTTTTGGTTTATTTTGGTGTTTGCTTGGATCATTTATTTTTCTCCCCATCTCTCTCCCTCCTTTGGCTTGATCTTGTTTGTTTTTGCTTAAAACCCTAATCAAACCCTAAACCTCCCCTCTCTCTCTAATCCTCTATCTAGCTCCCTCTATCACCTACTCCATCATCACATACCCCCCATACCCCATCCTAGCTAAACCCTAAACCACACCTAATATAAACCAAACCCTAAGTTTTTCCCTCTTTCTCTCCCCTCTAGCTAACCTAGCTCGACCCTAGCCAACATGTCCCCTCTCTCTCGGCCCCTCATCTCTCTCTAGCGTGCAGGCCCTACCTAGCTACCACCCTGCCCTAACCCTAGACCGAACCCATGCCCCTCCCTCCCTCTTCTCTCTCTGCCCCAGCTGCCCCACACCGAGCCACTCTCCCAGGCCTCGCCGTCCCCACCTGGCAGCCTCACCCTACCCTGCCCGCCCCCCATGTGCTGCCTGGTTGATCACGTGAAGGAGGAAAGGTGGCACCGAGGCCACCTTTCCATCTTCCCTCCCCACGCAAGCCCCCACCTTCCCGTCCTTATCTACCTTCCTCACCCCTCTAGCCTCCCCAGATCCCATCCCAGAGGCCCTGCCTCGTTTCCCTCTGCCCCTCTCTTCTTCACCACCATCGCCGACCTCCACCGTCGGTCTCCACCTTTCCCCGGAGCTCCAGGAGGCGCAGGTGGGAGAGATCGTGCTGGCAAGGTCGCGGAGGAGCTCGGCGTCGCCCGTGCCCAGCAGGAGAAGCCCCAGGTCCCTGCGTCAGACGCCACGACGCCGACGCCAAACCCTAGACGTCGGTGCGCCAGCAACGTCGCCAACCCGCTGCTCCCCGACCCGATCCAGGCCCTCCAACGACCCCGCGGTGAGCCATGCTACCTCCCAGACACCTTCCCTGTCGTGTTCGTTTCCTGGTTGAGCGGGTCACGGCGACGAGCGCCCTCGGTGCACGGCGTGGACGTCGTCGTCGTCTCGCTCCCGTGCGCGCCAAAACCCTAGCTAGCCGCCTAACCTCCCTCCTAGCATCTACCCAGCCCGGCCGCAGCGGCCGCTCTGCCTTGCCAGCGGTCGCGTTGAATCACGCCACGCCGCCGTTCTCGACGCCTGCCGACGGGCGAGGAAGATCCACGATGGCGCGGGCCTTTTACCGATAACCCCTCGCGTTTGTTGCGTCAACCGCGGTCCTGAGCCCCACCTGTCTCTGCGTTTTGCAAAAGGCTCAAGAACTGTTACTCAACCGCGGTCCCCTCGAGCCACGTGGTCCCGCGGCTTCTCGGCTGTCAAGTGGGCTCGCGCGGCCAGTCCCACTGTCCATCTTCGAGCCTAGAGCCTGTGGTGTTAAACGTAAATGCTGCGTGTGAGTCCAGTCGGCCGGTCCCCAATTGGGGCTAATCGAGCACAGGTGCAAAAGTTTAGTTGGTTGTGCATTTAAATTCAAATCTAAATCAAATTATTTAAATTCAAACTCAAATTCTGTTTTAATATAACTTTTAAAATACAAACTCAAATAATACATATAATATATGTTTTTGAATCAGAAAAATGTGAGGAATTCAAATATGCCATTCAAAATATTATTTGAACACTTTAAAATTCCAAGTTGAGTTAAATTACAACAAATGCCACTAGAACTTAAATAATTAATAACTTTTGAAATATAGCTCCGAATTTAGCAAATGATATGTCTAAAATGATCAGCTCGACGAGACCTTTCTGTTTATGCTATCCATGTCTTCAATTGCAGCATGCATCATATAAATATAAAGTATACAGCAACTAATATGACAATAAAATGTGACCAAAACTCAATAAAATGATTTATTCTTGTATTCCACACCTCACCCATGCCATGCTACTTTATTGCCATGCAAATTGTGCATCATTCATCATGGCATGATTGTTTGCTTGTCGCATTTTATTCATATGCTTGCGCTCTTTATTTATGTTGGCCTTGTTTGTTTGGTTCTTCTGTCGAATAGACGCTGAGTAGGGGTTATATCAAGAGAACCAGGAGCACTACCCAGATCCGTCTCTCGCTTCAACTGAGTTGCCAGGCAAGCACTACCACATGCTTGCATACATACAGTACCTATTCCCTCTATCTTATTCTTGCATCATTGAGTCGCGATTGCATTAAATTGAATCCCAAGTATTGCATAGCCTTTACTTTTAAACCCCACCAATCTTGTTCCTCCATCCCATGAGCCTTTACTACAGGAGTTGTTTGAGCCATGCGAGTCGTAGAACAGCATGTGTAGGGTATGTGAGAGTCTGATGGATAACGAGGTACCTAAATAACTTAACCTGAGTAGTAATGGGATAACTAATGAAAGTGGCACCGGTGAGCAACATCTGCTATTTGGTTTTTCCTGCTCACTTGTGTCCCGTAAGACCCCGAGTACTTGATTCATGTTCCAAGATTTATTCGCGCTATCCACATCCGGGAGGCTTATGGGACCCCCCTGAGCCAGAGCTTGATTCAGTCTTATTTCTTGGGGCCACAAACTAGTTTGAGGTTTTATTTACTATCCTGTACTTATGACATGCTACTGTTTATTTACAATTGTGCGAGGAGCATACTGTACTGTTTAGGGAAGCGGAATGTTTTCGCGGTATCGACAAGCCCAGCCACACTTTCGGGTTCCCAGTCGTTTACAGCCATTGTCGCAAACCTTGAGTCCGTCTCGGAGTCACCGCTTCGCTATGGTCTACTCAATGGGGTGGCCCCCTGAAATAATTCTGAATCCTGTGATTGCTTTGTCGTGAAGGCCTCGTTGGGTTTTGATTTGGTTTTTCCGAGGTTGATCGAGTGTGTGTTGCTATTTGTGCACCCCTGTAGGGTAAAACTTTCTGAAAGCCGTGTCCGCGGTTATGGACGACTTGGAGCACAGTTTATCGACCATAGACAAGCATAACTAAAGTACCGCTTTAATCTGACTAAGTAATTTGACTAGTAAATAGTGCAACACTCATGGAATGGTTAATAAAATTGCCAACGGATGGGGGTTGTTAAATCGCTTCCTCGTTGGTAAGCGAGGATGAGTATGGATCTGATGATATTACCATTATAACTGTTGTCATTAATTCACGGACATCCGTCTATCATTGGTTAGGCGGATGGTTAGCGTTTATCTGTAGAACTACTAGGGTTTATCTTTTGCTGCAATTGCGTCACCCTGTGTTGTGTCCCCTTTAGAGGCATTAAGACTTCTGAGTACCCTTAGGGTCTCACACGATAAATTATTGGTTCGATGAATGGTACCCTCGCGGACGGATCTGGGTGGAAGAGGTCGATGATGTGGGCAACGATCGTTCGGTGTAGAGATTAGGAACGGGATCCGTGAGATCGTGGGCGGGATGTGCTTATTTCCATGGCATCTTATGCCGATTTGCTTCTTATCCGTACTCGGACTTTGTTTTGCCGCCCGCTTGATAATCGATGTGTGATGTATGAGGAATTATCCTAAAATATTATATCTATCTAGGTCATTTGAATCTTCTTGGTATGCGTTGCTATATTCCTTTCTTTCTAGATGGTATGGCTCGATGTACTCTTGTATGGTGGCTTGCATACATACTCATTTGTGTATGTAGTTGATCCCTTCGCCACCGACACGCCGTCTGACAGGTCCCGATGAGTTGGAAGTGGTTGGGACGGCCGAAAGGTCTACCCGTGAGTGGCTTTTGGGGCCCCACCGTACTATTTCAACCACTACCGCTCATCCAGGCTTGTATCTAGGAGCGTAATTCACCGAGGTAGTTACACGTCGCCTCGTAACTCACACATGTAGAAAACATAATGATAGCGATTTTTCCGTGCGAGAAATCTGAAACGTCAAGCGGCGGCAGTGGGAACATGGAGAAATCTCCATGCACATTCGCGCACGTGCTATCCACGATAATTTTAATGTGTGGCCCGAAAGTTTAGACGACAAGGCATCGCGACGTCTGTGTTGCGTATAATCTCGCGGAGGAGCTGTGGTAGCTTTGCCAATTGTCGAGAGGGTCCAAATGGGGTTAAATACAAATCTAACAGCCAAACAATCGTTTGAACCGATTAAAAAACGGTTGAATTTAAATCCCACCATTATGTCAACTCTTCTTGCCCCACCCTGTCAGTATTCCCCGTTATCCTTTGCGGTTGTGGACTGGTTTACCCCTATGAGGACTAGATCTTCTTCTCCGCTCTTCTCTTCTCCCCTATTATTCCCCTCTCCATTACCTTGCTTAGCTCTGGCTACTAGTCTCCAGATCGGATCTTACCGTTGCTCTCCTTGCATCCCCGCCATGGCGGTTCATCCTCCCATGCCCTTAATCAAAGCTCGCCTCTGTCACCCTCACCTCGTTTTTCCTAGTTGGCGTGTCGGAGCTTCGTGTTCCCAGCCTAGCCTCTCACCGCTGCCTAGCCTTCTCGCACGGTGGAGCGTGTCCAGCCGGGCAATCTGGACTGGCGAACGGCCTCAGGCGGTTGCGTGCTATCGTGCGCCCCAGGCATGGTAGCCCTGGTAGAGGAGTTCGACAACAACGCTCTCATGGCCACCGTGCTCGGCACGCGTCCCGCTGTGTCACCGACAGACTTGCTGTCGGCTTTCAGGTCTCGTTTTGGGATCAAATGAAAAGTGGTCATGGTTGAGGTATGTGCGCCGAAATTCAATTTCTTCATCCGGTTCTCCCACAACTCAGACATCGAGTGTGTTCTTCATTAATCCCGTTCTTTCGAGTGTTGTGGCTACTGAATTTGTAGTATGTGTAGCTAATGATTTGTAGTTTTGTGGCTAATGAATTTGTAGTATGTGTGGATAATGAATTTGTGTGAATAAACAAGGTTAGCCTCCTAAAAAGAGGGTGGGCTAGCAATGACCAATGTCACCGTTGCCGGGAAAATTATGCTGGTGAGCGATCCGAAAGACAAGAAATGCTGCTGGTTTGTATGCCTCGAACAATTTTTACCTAGATTTGTTCGAGCTGGTGTGTGATTTTGTATGGAACTTGCATGAATAAACCGCCCAAGATCAATTCATAAAATGTTGTCTGAATCTTGTCTACCGCGCATAAGTATGACAGTAAACTGAATTCAACCGCCGATAGTAGTTGAAAAAATTGACACATCTTGATAGTATTTGGTTACTTCTGAACTAATTTCATATGATATTATGGGATATCTGCACAAAAGGAGGCTATTGCCTCTACAAAAGGCATTCTATAGAGTTACTCTAAACTTAACTATTCTACACTGAAGAATCTGCAGACCTCCACCATAAACGTAAGTTCAGGGATCATTCAACCACAATTGATCTTTTTCCTTCCTGCCAAACTTCGAGAGATCTACAATGGTAATGAACTAGTTGATGCACTTGAACCAGTCTCGGTTTAGTACAAACAGCTGCGCCGCCACAACAATTTCTTCGAACGTGAACTCTGACTTCTCGTGGCAGGGATCGTAGGTCGCTGTGAATATGAACCTGAATTCCAGCGCAGAGTTGTTGCCCGTCATCGGCTCTAGCTGTCGAACACTCCAACAAGCTGAGTGTAGATGGATGCATGCCGCCACGGTGTGTCCGCCGATGGTGCGTAGGATGGATCATCTTTGTTGCTGACAGCGTGTGCCCAGATTGCCCCACTGCAGTAAGGTCGCCCGCGCCGAGGCATGGAGGCGAGAGTTTGTTGACCTTGGTGTCGCCCTGTTCAGGGGTTTGTTTCCTCGGTGTCAAGCTCGAAGGAACGCTTTGAAATGTACCTTCTTTCTCATGCGCAAAGAACACGAAAATGCCACCACACGCTTTGTCCATGACACTCGCTTGTCCCTGCTCGACGCCACCATGGCCTTCGCTATCACCGTTGCTGCCACCGCAGATGCATCACATTCCACGAAATAAACTGTCTCGAATGATAATGGGAGACTAGCCTTGTAGTACAGCTGCATGGCCTGCCTCAGAGGGGCATAATAGCCAAGCTTCGGCGGCGGCTGCCGGGGCGGCGGCTTCTGCTTAGGCGGATGGCTCGGTGGTGGCATCCTTAGCCGATCTTGTTCTTCTCGCTGGCGGCGTGTTTCCGGGTCTTCTCTGTAGCGGTTGTTTTGCCGACGATGGTCCTGATGAGGAACCATTGCCCTGATAGAATCTTCGGACGCAGCCAGAATAACTCTTGCCCAGTCACGCACCGGCCGGCGAGAGTGGCTGTTTGAGCCGGTTCTTGAATTCTCTTCTTCTTCACGGGGACAATAGCGTTGATTCGTATCCCTACGAAGCCTTACATCAGCGCTTTGGTCACCGCCAGTGTGGCAAAACTCGGACTTTGAGGCCAGCTTGCCACTGAATGACGCAGCCGTTTTCTGCTGCTTTAATCCATTGTCCAGCAGCACGACACACTACTGGACCTACTGTGGAGACGGATTGTTGGCGAGGATGGCTCGATCTACAGCAGCATTTTCCAATGGCATGTTGTAGACTCGGATCTTCTCTCCGTCCTTTCCGTCGAATAGATCTTTGTGGATATCCGGGTTCTTGTTAGCAAGAAACAGACCTCCCCTTGTCTTGTTTGGGTGTCGCTTGAAATCTGACTGATACTTGGCAGGATCACTGTCTAACTACTGCCTCATCTCGACGATGCGTGTGGCCTCTTTGAGCAGAAACAGACGGTGCTTTTCCAGGTCCTCGGCCCTTTTCTCCAGCGCCTCCGGTGTAAGATCCGAAGCCGTTGGGATTGGAATTGTGAGAGCATCTCCATAGATTTCATGTGCACCCTTGGTGACGACGTGTCCATCCACAGGAGGGTCGATCGGGGTGGTATTAATCGGATCTCCGTCCTGATTCTCCATCTCGATCTCTTCATCAACTTTTTCTTCGTTGGTTTCCTCGACTTCCGGCTCTGCCGGTGTCAGATTTTTGTTCTTCTTCTTCTTTGACCTCCCAGTATCCTTAACGTGCGTACCAGTGGCAAAGACGGATTTTGGACCAGTACCGTGGGATAGACTTCCGTCGGTACTTTCCGTCATGGTTGGCTTGTGGACCTCGGAAGAATCTCCGGTGTCCATGTCATCCTGCTAGGTGTAGCTTTCATCCATGCTATCATATGGACTAGGATAATTTTCCGGCTCACCTTGCGTTTGCTTAGAGACGTGTTCTTGTGCATACTCCTCCATCTCTTTGTCAAAGTCTCGAAGTTCCTGCGACGTTATTGACTCCTGAGGGGAGCCAGGTAAGTCAGCGTTTTCTTCGATTGCGTCTAGGACCGAATCGCTACCGGCTCTAGCATCGACAGAGTCGGATCCATAGCTTATGTGGTACACGAAATAGTGCTTCTTCTTGTTTATGTTCTTGAGGTAGTGGTATAACTTGGTTTCCGCTTCGACATCGGCAGAGCCGGATCCGTAGCGGATGTATTCCTCATTTGTGTACCCAATCTCACTGGAGAGATCAGATCCAGATTCTTCTTCCATCTCTTCTTCCACTATAGGAGTGGGCTGGGTGGGTTTGTTTTTCTCCGAGATCTTGAACTCTTCCGCCTCTACGGACAAAGTAGATCCGGATTTTTCTTCTGCCATGGTCATCACCTCAAGGGTGGATTGGGCAGGATCAGTGAAACCGAGATAAATATCGATCTCGCTGATGGACATGATTGTGTAGGTCATCATGGGTTTCGAAGCCGGAATCCAAGTCTCATCGAGAAAGACGAGAGGGACATCATTGGCATAGACCATGAGACCCATGGCGATAGTTTTGCCGATTCCTGCACGCGCAGATTCCGCCTGGAACAAAGATCCAAAGGTCACCTGCCCCACGGTGGGCGCCAACTGTCGTCGGATTGTCGACAAGTACGCCATAGGGGGTCTTAGTGGCATTGGAAAGATGGGGTGTGAGACATCGGATGCTCCAGGAGTGGTGAGCACAAGTTTACCCAGGTTCAGATCCGACTGCGGTGATCGGATCCTACTCCTGCTAGCAACCCAGTAATATATCGGCGTAAGTCGGATGTTACAGGGGATTACAAGAGAGGTTCGCCTGTGCGAGTTGATTGTGGCGTTATGATTGGTCGTGTGCCCTAAAGGCTCTCATAGGGCCGGTTTATATAGTCACCAGGACCTAGGGTTACAGGAGAGACCTATCAGGCTACGTTACAGAGTCGGTAACTAGATACAACTTGGACTACAAGTAATACTACAGGCCTAAGTCAAGAATCCTTTCGGGCCTTGTAGCTGTAACTGGCTCCTCCTCTTTCTCTGACTGGGCCGCCCGTGAAGCAAAGCTCTAACCCGTTGGTGGGCCACCCTGGTCAGCGAGTCCCGTGGGTATACCCGGAAATTATATCCCCAACAATTCCAACAGGCATACTAATGGTAACAATCGAATTACTATCAATCCAATTTCTAGGCAAAAAAACCAGGCAATTCCCGAGTTTTACAATATAATGAGTAGGTGGGTGCCAACAAAAGTTTCAACATAAGAATCCAATGAGCACTACTATAACACACCAATGGCCTCCGCTCAATGTCAGCTAATCCTGGCTTCTCCCTCGTCATGTGTTGTCGGCTGCTAGACATCCACTCAGTTTTGCTATAGTGCATAGTACCATGATGATGGGTGCAGGGCCAGAGGGCAATTCACATTCCAGATTCTGAGATATAACATTAACATTCCAACAATCAATACATACCAAAAGTAAAGACGGATGGGAGCAGCATTTTTTGCCACCTATTTCAGCGCTGGCCATTTTTTGCCTCGTCGCCAAGCTCCACGAAGCCGTGACCTCGCCCTCCGTCACCTACAACTGTGCATAGTGTCGTGACCATACCTCTTGTGCTCTGCCTGCAATGTCGGCTTCAACCTCACCCCATGCGCACACCTCCACGGAACCTGCTTGGCCATGCTCCACCACTGGCGCCTCCTTGCATTCCTCACGCGAACATCATTGCACCGGTCGGTCCCTCCCCGATGCTCCGGGGATAAATAAGGATCTGGCAGCAATTAATTTTGAGGACCCTAGGATGCCAGATCCACACGGAGAAACTGAATAAACCAACATCTCCCCATAGGACACTTTATACCTCTATGGCCTAGCCTAGCAAGCCCATGAGTCACTTGGTTTCCTGCTGATCGATTAACCTTCATGATCAATGAATCAATAAATGATTTGTCAAAGGCAAAATAGCCTTAACATTTTTCAGCAATAAGCCGACTTTGAGGCATCCTTGGACGTCAGTTCAGAAACCAAATTAGCACTGTCACTTTTCACCTGCAACGATCGAACATGCATAAACACTCACATCATATTTCAACACCTGAAGTGCATTTTGACAGTGTGGTATTTGCACTAGTCCCAAGGAATAACAAAGCCTCATTATCTCTCAAGACTGCTCCCCGGGCTCCAAAACAGCGTGTCAGTTTTGCTCAACATCCTCTCAAAACAGTTGATCTTACTCTAGCACTCTCTCTTCTGAAAGCGTGAAATTTTCATCAAGTCTAACAAATGTATCACCAGACTACCAAATTGTCCTCATGGTTCTGGTGTACAACACCAACGCAAACAACCTTCATTCATGGTAATGGTAGATCGCAGGCTTGGTAGCAGGAAGGTAAAATAGAAGGGTCTCCTCCATCTGTAGGAAACATGCAATGAAAATATTAACCAATGGGGAACACATCACCCAGATTCAATAAATTGAGAGGAAACCTTATTATCTACTCTAGGACAGGATGATGTGGAAATTTCAGCAACAACGTAGGAGTCGTGCTTGAACGGGTCACCGGGGCGGCATTCCTCCATGCCCTTATCCTCCTGTGGGCGTCCTCGACATGAACCGTGGCTCCTCCATTCATCCGTCAGAGACACCCGCACGCACGACACACACAGCAGGCCGTGGTCCCTGACCCATCTTATCCTAGCGCTAGCTGCAGCATGAGCCAGAAGCAGCCCCCGCATCACTCAGCCCGAGGAGCGGAGGATGTGACAGAGATGCACAACGCGGCCTTTGGCTCATCGCTGCTCCTCAAGGAGTAGCCCTCCGGCTCCGCAGCGAGGCGCCTAAGGGCAGCCACAGCGTGTAAGCTGCCAAATTTGCCAAGCCAGTACTTTTTGGCATCGATGCTAAATTACCTTACATGCTCTAGCGTAGGTAGTTCTCAATTCCTGCACATAGAGGACCCACTGCAGATTAAAACTGTATAGAATATGCATGTCTCTCTCCTCAGCTAAAGCATCTCACATGAATTCCTATAGCCCCTGACACGTGATCTAATATTTTATTTGGCAAAGTGGATTTAGCATCGGAGCAGCAAGGTGCGCCGATTCCCAATTTTCTCCAATTTGGAACCACCTCTTCAATGTGAGGAACTAGTTCCAAAAGCTAAAAAGTCAATTTGGAACTACTTTTGGCCATACACTGTGGGTGCCCTAAGGCGACGGAGGCAAAAAGAACAAGGGAGTAGTGAGGGACACCGATGGAGTTGACCTCCCGGAAGGGGACCAAACGACATCAGCGGTGATGTTGACCACCGAATTTGGCCTCCCCTTAAGCCGTGTACTGCTTCCCGTGTGCTCCTCCGTATTGTCTTCGAGGGCGACTCAACAGCGGCTGCGATTGTGAGACCCAACATGATAGTATACTCAGTAACTTCTTTTCCGGAAGCCCGTTTGAAAAGAACTCTGAGGTTAAGCGCGTTTGGCCAGGAGAAATTTAAGGATGGGTGACCAACTGGGAAGTGGGTACCGGGTGCGTAGAAAAGACTAGTGTTGATCTGTGGAGTTAGTCTAGAGATCATATTGAGTTGCTAGGAGTAAAAACCGCTGGTCCGGAGAGGCCGTGTTGTTACAAGTGGTATCAGAGCCGAACCTCGCGGTTACATGGGTGTGTGCGGTTCAGTGGCGGACATGTGGAGCATGGTGCATGTGGCCCAGAGTGGACGGTATGGCACATGTGTCGACATTGGACGCACATACATATGCCAAGAGGGGACGTTCCTGGCTTGTGGTTGATCGACGAGGGCGTCGATATTCTAAGGGTAGGTGTATGTGAGACCCTGGCGCATGGCTAATAGGATTGATAGTATACTCATACCAACAAGTTGCAACTTCTTTTTCGAAAGTCCATCTGAAAATAACTATGAGGTTAAGCGTGCTTGGCCTTGAGGAATTTAAGGATGGGTGACCGACCGGGAAGTGGGTACCGGGTGCGCACAAGTGAGAACAAAGTGCGCAAAAAAGACAAGTGTTGGTCTGTGGGGTTAGTCTAGAGATCCTATTGAGCTGCTAGGAGTGACAGCCGCTGGTCCGGAGAGGCCGGGGTGTTACAGCGATGACGCAGAAGATGGAGGCGGTGAGCCTGATCTGCCACCTCGACGATGAATGGGGGATGGTTTGGGGAGGCAGGGTGCACCAGATGGCCGTATTTCCACCGGTCGTGGCTCATCTAGTCCTATTTCTGTCGGCTGGCGCTCATCTAGCCATATATCCGTCGGTGGCCGCTCCCCATGCAAGAACCTAGAGGAGGAACAAGAGCATAGTGTACTAATGGGTCGGCGGAGATTTACCTAGGCAAACACACCACCCACATGTTATAGGTTTTTCAGGATAACCCCCATGCATGCTTTTTTTATGGCCCCCGAAAGCCCAAACGAACCGACTTTAAAATCAAAATCGGAAGCAGTTCGGCACATTCCCGTCTCGCAAGCGAAAAACATAACGGAAGCTCGCCGAGCCCTTGAAAACCAGGGAGCTTAGAGTTCTTTAAGATTCAACCTCGGGAAGTTGTCTCTCAGCAAGGCGCAATGATGACCCTAGGCTGGACCACTGCCTTGGCTTGCGATTGTTGCCCAAGGAAGCATCTTCCCCTTCTGCAAGCCAGGAGTGGCCGACAAGCACTGCCACCTGTAGGGACCACCTCTCTCTCTAAGGAGTAGAGAGCGCAACCACCGCGTCTGCCCACTTCCTGACATGAGCTGCACGCCACGGGAAAAGTGTCTTACCTGCCCACTCCATTGTCGCCATGTGGGAACCCTTCCCGCCTCAGGCACGGAAAGAGGATCAGGGAGCCTATAAAAGGAGGGGTAGGGCATCATGGGAGGGGATATCTTCTTCCACCTGGTAACCCTATTTCTCTCCTTCTAGGAACGCTAGACCTGATTGCACGATCAACTCCTTGTATATGTAATCTCGCCAAGAGATACAAGAAATACAACCAAGTAGGAGTAGGGGTTTACACTGCACGATGTCCTAAACCTGGGTAAACTCCTCGTGTCATTCTTGCCGTGGTTTTACTGTTCCTCTCCAAGTTACAGAGAGGTTTGGAGAGAGTGTGATTGGGCCCCTACGTTAGATACTTCCCTACTTCCCAAGATACCCTGCCAGGAAAAATCTTCGACACTTGCCACGACCGAGATCACATGGTCAAAATCCAGTCTTGCACTTTATTTTGTCTATTTAGAAAAAATCAATGGAAGAAAAATAGAAGGGGAAGAAATGGGGGCTGAACCAATGACTTTTTTGTAGCAACAACAATAACAACCAACCAAGCATTCTGAAGAGTACTTCTATTATAGAGCACTGTTGTATAACCTATAGAATGAGGTGACATTAACCATAGTTAACACCGGTTAGACACTGTAGCACGACAACACCAGTATAAATGGCGTGACCAAGAAGGATAGTGACGCGGGAAAAGATGACGTTATCTGATATCCATAGAGGGGGCAAGAAGAAAAAATAAGCTTTGTCAAAGACAATAACTCCAAATAATTTTGACGGAAAAGAATCTCCTTCCACCATAGCACGAACACGATCGATCGTACTAGCAAATTGACCAGCAGAGTCAAAGCTCTGTTGTGCCTGAGGGCATCTCCACCGAGTCGATCCAACCCGTTCGACCATGTCCGAACTCATTCGCGCAGACGTGCGGGTCATGCATGGCGCCCCAGCGGCCCGACCCATTCAGACAGACGTGTCTGGCTCGACCCATCTATGCACCAAATCTAGACAATGGTTACGTCGGCCCGAACGCAAGCGGACAGAGGGCGGGTCCTTCCTGTTGGTGCCGCTAGCCCATCCGTCAGCCAACACGGCGTTGATTCAGACGCACGCAGCGGCATCGATTCAGACGCAACCGTGGACAGTGGCGCTAGCGGAGGCGGCAGCCTGCGCCATCAATGGCGATGACATACAGTTCGTCGTGGCCATTCGCTTCGGCATGTCGCGTGATAGGCTTCTCTTGCCCGCAGATTCGTGACCCCGATCGATGACGAGTCGCCCCCACTTGTCATGCTGCGAACGAATGGTTTCAGGACCACCAGGTACCCGATCGATCTGTAGTTCGACCACCTCAGCCAGTTGTACCTTGGCAACGGCTGGAACTGCAACAGATTGAAATGGGCAACATCGTAGTCTTCATGTACGACGGCGAAGGAAGGTTAGGCATCAGTGTCTTCGACGACAACATGTGTCGTCGCTGCTACCACTCCGACTCCTCCCCCGACTCCGATGAGTAAGCTAGGCTTTGCGCGCGCCATGTACGATGTATCAATGTAGGCATTGGCCATTTGCAATGAAAATCTTTATTCAAGCCCTAGAACATTTGTTACAAGCACACCACACACCTAAAACTATGTGCCACCGCCAACACTGGGGGTGGCGGCTGATGTCTATGCACTTCTATTCTTGTAGACAGTTGTTGGGCCTCCAAGTGCAGAGGTTTGTAGAACAGCGGGAAGTTTCCCTTAAGTGGATCACCCAAGATTTGTCGAACTTGGGAGGAAGTGGTCAAAGGTATCACTCTCAAGCAATCCTGCAATTAAGATACAAGAAGTCTCTTGTGTACCCAACACACCCAATACACTTGTCAGGTGTATAGGTGCACTAGTTCGACGAAGAGATAGTGAAATACAAGTGGTAACGGTGCTAGAAAATAGCTTCTGACTTGTTGTTGACGTGGGGTAATGGTGCCAGAAAAGAGCTGATAGCCCAAAACCTCCCCGCCAAACGGAACAAAGATGGAAGCAAGCAAACATGCAACAGATCTAGTGGCAAACGGTGTTTCAATTCTTAGAAACAAGGCATAGGGATCATACTTTCACTAGTGAACACTCTCTCATATAAATATCCTCTCTTCATGATACTACTCTTAACTACTCTCCAGTTGGACACTCTAATCATCGGTAGGGCTATAACAGCACTCCTCAAAGTCCGCCTTCCCCAATCTAGATAACCCCACACTGTCACCTTGAGTGCTAGATGGTTCCAACAAACACCACAATTTCATAGACACATCCAACTCCAAATATAACTCATAAAAAATATTCAATCTAGCCAAAGTGTCACACACGGTATGCCCGCTGTCACTTTCACACACGTGGGGAAAAGCATAGATCTATTAAAGCACAAAGAGTATTTATGTAGACTCAAACCTAAGTGCCACCATGGTGTGCATGCTGTCACTTTAACACACATGGGGAGAGCAGAGATCTAATGAAGAACTTGAGTAGCAAGGTAGATCTACTTGATTACAAAGCTCATGACCAAAATATCATGCATAGAGAGAGATGAACACATAGCTATCAGTAGAGCCCTTAGCCTCGAGGAAGAATTACTCCCTCCTCATCATAGGAATCAGCAACGGTGATGGAGATGATGGTGGAGATCGATGGAGATGGCTCTAGGGGCACTTCCCCATCCCGGCAGGGTGCCGGAACAGAGACTTTCTGTCCCCCAAATCTCCCCTTCGGTGGCAGTGGCGCTACAGAGGTTTTCGTGGATTTATTTTGGATTTTTTAGGGTTTTCCCATCGGAGGCTTCTTATAGGCGCAGGAATCAAGGTCGGTGGGGGTCCAGGGGGCGCCTCCAGGGCTTGCCTGTGCCTAGGGGGGTTTGGCTACCCTGTGGAGCCCCTCCGGCTCTGCTTCGTGGTTCCGTGTTGCTCCAGGAAAAATAATAACTTTGGCTTTTGTCCCCTCCAATTCTGAGAATATTGTTTTTCTGCCTTTCTGGAACCAAAAACAGAAGAAAACATGCAACTAGCACTGTGGCAACTTGTTAATAGGTTAGTTCCAGAAAAGATATAAAACACCTCAAAGTAAAGACAAAGCAAAGAAAAGTAGATACAAAACAAGCATGGAGCATCAATATAGATACGTTTCCGACGTATCAAGCATCCCCAAGCTTAACTCCTGCTCGTCCTCAAGTAGGTAAGTGATAAAAAGAATAATTTTTGAGGTGACATGCACCATCAAAACCAAGATCAAACCATTTGCAAGCATTGAAAGCTGGGATCAAAGAACTCTAAACATGTGCATGAAAGATGGAGTTCTAACAATAGGACATAGTAACTATGCATGCAACATGACAAGCTACAAACAAAGATCATGAATAACATGCATTGAAAAACGTTTGTTTGTTTCAGATACAGAAAACATATCATAGTGGCATTTAGCTTGTCCCTCATAGAGTAGCAATATAGATGCATAGGACACCTTCAAAGTTCACAAGGGTGACTGGAAACAAATAGCACAAGAACAAGTAATATCACAATATGCATCAATCAATAATCTTTGGGAAACTGCACACAGAATGACAACTATGCTCTCTTAATGGTGCCTAAAAGGTAGAAGGCGGAGACTCAAATAATAGTGGAAGACGGGCCCTTCACAAAGGGAAGCAGGGATTTCAAGTTTCAAAACGAGCTTCCAAAAATTATGGTACTTGTTAGATTTCATCCCTCATTGCCCCTATCATAAGAATCTTGAAGTGGTTAAGGTGAAAGTGGAAATGATGGAGTATATGCTTGACAAAGTATAAGTTGGCAATCTCAAGTCCCTTGAATACGAGGGCCACACCTCATGCATACTCAACTTTGGGCCCATGTAAGTTATTGTCATTGTAAGTATTTGTATATCATTGAGAACCGCCAACGGGGTACCCCTTGCACATGGTACGGGAGCTTTCCCATAACCAAAATGACAAGGCAAGCAGACAATGAGCATCTCAGCAATCTTTTTATTTACCATATGCATAGATTTTTATTGAGGATGCTTCATAGATAGCTCATTATTGTGATGCTGCAAGTTTCCACCATGATTAGGCATGGTTTAGGCTAGCGGCCCACGCGTTTCTCTAACACATGATACAAACTTCATGGACTTACAAGTTCCCTCTTTATTTCACACCGGTGACATCCATAGACAAAAGAGCAGGATATCAATTGAGTACAAAGTACAAGTGCAATGTTGAAAACGTTCCCCGTGACAGCACTGTTCTGCTAATTCCAACGTATAAGTGCAAGCATATACAACAAAGATGACACAATGGTTCAAGTTTATTAGGGGCAAAGAATATAAAGTGTGCCATCAAGTTTGTGAGGGCTTTAATCACTAAGTTTTCACATAACAAAATAGTTTTTAATTGGAAGGTAGCTGAAAACAAGAATATACTTGGAATGGTGTAACACACCATGCATAGGAGTTTATAGTGGAAACTTTGGAATAACTTGGTTTCTTGAGAGTTGGAAGCATGAGTAGAGCTTACTCATACAAGTGGAGGCTAGCAAAAGACTGGGAGCAACCAAATAAGAGAGCATAATGGCCATAATCATGCAGAGCAACAAAGCATTACTAATCAAAGCATAGAGTGGTACTACAAGTCAAGGACTAAATGTGTCACATCCCAAATTTTAGATTTTGTCTTGCATATCATTCATAGCATTTCATCATATATTTTCATGCAAAACCGTCGAGTAGAAAGGTTTGACGAAACGCTATCTTCAAAACCCTATTTTGTTTCGATACGAGCTTCCTGCGGGGAGCTTTAGAGGGACTTGCAACAACCACCCCTGTAGGTTCGAGTTTTCACTCAAACTTTGACTGAAGGTTGTTCCCCTCGACGATACGAACCCGTAGGCGCGAGAATCGCTCCAATCGGAGTTCGTATGCAAAAGACTCGGACGTTTTAGTAAACGCCGAAACGGTCCGAAAATCTGGACCGATTCGAATCGAGTCCAATCATGGACCAAACTGTTTAGAACTTGATGTCTGGACTATTTAAAGAGGCCCACAGGACCTCGATTTCCGTGCCCAACTCCCCGACCCGCCGCCTCTGCTCCGATCGCCCGCCAAAACCTTCTGCCGCCGCCGGCCGCCGAAGCCCGCCACTCGCCGCCGTCGCCGACCCCGCCGCCGAGGTGAGCGCCGCCCTCGCCGCCCGCCACGCGCCCGCGCCGTCGCGCCACCGCGCCGCCACCGCGCCGCACACGCCTGCGCGCTGCGCCGACCCGCGCCTCGCGCACTGCCGCGCCCGCGACGCGCCGCGCCGCGCGCGCACCGCCGCCATTGCCGCGTGTCGCTGCCTCGTTTGCGTGCACACGTACACGACGCGCGCCGCTGCGTACGCTGCATACACGCATACGCGCCGCGTTGATTTTCTTGACCCGTTCATTGGCGTACGTCCGTGCGGGAAGAACCACGTCACCGGATTTGATCGTCGCCGTCCCGAACTTCCGAGTCCGTTTCGCCATCCGCTTCCGGAAGACAGCACCGCCGGATCACAGATCAGCGGCTTAGATCGTTCGTTGACTGGTCAGCATCCCAGGCGTTGACTAGTCAGGACGCCAGCGCGCGTCAGCAGACGAGTTGACTAGTCAAACAGACACAATTGACTGGTCAATTTCGTTAATCCTTTGAGTTGGCAGATTTCGGTAGAATCTTGTAAATTGCGTAGAAATTAAACCGCTTGGCCAAAAATTGCAAATAAAATATGTACGAGTTCAGTGAGTCGTGTAGAATCTCGCTGTAGCTTTGGTTCAGACTTTTACTATCAGGTTTAGTACAGTTTAATCAAACTAGTTAGTGGCCTTTTCGGAGTAATAAATTCGTAGAAAAAGATTCGTAGCTCCAAAAATCGCGTGTGATATGTCCCTGAAGTCGTACGAACGAGGGGAATCTCATCGTGAATTAAAAAGGTAGGCTTACAGTAAAAACTTCTGCAGTATTTGTCTAATGGCTTTCTGCAGTGTTTTAATTACTCGGGGAGTTTTATAATTCCTTTTTGAGTAATTCTAGTTGGTACTGTTTCTATTCAGCGATGCCTATGCGGTAGAACTTTCCCAAAATTTTACGAACAGTATACTACCGGTGGTGAATTGTTTAAGTTCTAGCTCTAGTTTGGAGCATTACTTTTGTCTATTAGTTTTCCTAGCGCCAAATCTATTTTTCCATGCATGTATTCGGTAGTATTATGGATTAGAATTATGTGGTGCAGCTGTAGCACCAATTCACTTGCCGTTCTTGCATTCATGCATCATATTTGTTGCATATGTTGTGGATTGTTTGTTTATGAATGCAATTGTGTCGTGTAGATTGTGCTGAGTGCAACGCTTGCTCGTGTGAGGATTGTGCTCCAGACCGCTACAACCAAGGCAAGTAGATGCTACTTTGTTCATGATATCGTCCTACTATTTTCAATGCATTGTCGTGTATTCTGTAGATGCATGTGTAGGATGATACTATCACTATGCTATGTCCTATTATGTGGTAGGACCCTCTTTGTAGATGAACCACCGTTGGTAGATGTGCTTAGCCATGCTTGTTGAACGAGGGCTGGGTTACATCATTGATACTTGTTTTCTCAAAGTATTGGTTTATGAAAACTAAAAACAACTTAATCAATGAACCCCCTGGGTGTGATGGTATTGATAAATTTTGGTGGTTTCATTGCGGAAAGGCACCCAGGTATCTAGAGAGAATGATTGGCTTCTTTATTGTGTATCTTACATGTACAACCATGTGCCAATAATGGAATGGGCGGTTGGTTGGACTTAGTAGGTTGTGGTAACTCGAACCCGCGTATCCAGAGATGTAGAATTTTGGTAGGTTGGACCGGTGCGCGTCGGGATTGAGGAGCTACTTCCCGAACAGTCTCTTCTTGGTCTTCTCCCTATCATCACCCAAAATGAGAGTGATGGTACGAGCTGGACTGACCAAGTCACATGGGTAAAGTGTACTAACCTCTGCAGAGAGTATAATCTAATCGATTAGCCGTGTCCCCGGTTATGGACATCTGAGTTGCTAGATATTGATTCCATGACATGTTTCTTGCTCATTATAATTTCATAATTGTTCTAATATTTTGGGTTAACTTAATTGGGATCTTTTCAAAGAAAATCAAAACTGTTTATGAAAGTAGGACAAATGTATTTGCAAATGCAAGCCAGACACAGCTCCACTCGCCAGATATGCATGTAGATGTTAGTACTATTGTCTCCTTACTAGCTCTACTTGCCATACATTCCATGTATTGACCCTTCGGGGCTGCTACGTTTCATGTTGCAGGTTATTCCGATTCTGATTGATCGTTATAGGCAACGGTACTCCACTCGGCACTTGTTCACTTGTGGGCAAATTGAAGATTGGAGGATATATTTGGTTATGTTGCTACCTGAATAATTTGAGCTAAGCTTTATGCTAAGCTTTCATTGTAATAATGGTACTCTGGATCTTTGTAGATCATGATACACGGTTATTTTGCTATGATCATCTATCTTACTCTATTGTGGGCCAATGAACCGATCCAGGGATTGGCATGTCACATAGAGGCCACGGTCTTTTCAGAACCGGGGTGTTACAAAATGATCATAGAGGATATGGTGACTTTTCATAGTCATAACATGGTGAGAGCATGTGCCAAGTCAACCCAAACAAAGCATCAAAGGAGAATGCCACAATACTATGCTTTTGTATGCTAAAACAACGCATAATTTTTTCAAGGCACACTAAGCAATCCAAAATGTTTGGAACAAGTCATGCTACATCAATAATCACTAAGCATAAGGTCAAAACAATATATAGCATGACATGCTAAAGTCTAAGTCACAGTCAATGCAAGCTCCCTTTTGTACCACTTAAGCATGAAGCTTCCTACTCTTTCCAACACCAAACAACTTATTTGAAACAAATCACAAAGATAATAATCAATAAAGACCAGTGAGCTTGTCTCACAAATCCACAAAGAAGAACTAAAAAGTTCTATGCTGAAAGCACAAGAAAACTAAGGCTGAACGCAATGCTAGCAAAAGTGAACACTCAAAAAACAATAAGAGTGGAAACTAAAGTGTTCTAGGCAATGGAAACAGAGTTTGTCTCTCTCCAAAAGAAGTGTGGTGTAACCAACCAACTTACTCAAGCAAACTAAGCAGACTAAAACCAAAAACAAAAACTAAGACGCTCCAAGAACAACACAACTTGTGCATGAAACAATAAAAACGAAGTGTCTAGACACACCTAAGCTTTTTATTGATGAAGAAGGGGATGCCTTGGGCATCCCCAAGCTTTGACGCTTGTACCTCTTGGATATTTCTTGGGTTGAAACCATGGTAGCATCCCCAAGCTTGATATTTTGTCCATTCTTCATCTCATTACATCATTCTTTCTCTACACCTGAAATTTTTCCTTCATACAAAACTTCACACAATCTTCATTAGCAACATTAGTGTATTCAAAAGATATAAGACTTCTAGCAAAGCTTTTAAACCATAAGTCTTTTAACTAAAAACACAAGCTACTGTAGTAACTCCTTCAAAAAGCTCAAATCCCCAAAAGAGAACTCAAAAAGGAATCAATAAGAAGCAAATGAAAATAATGGAAGAAATCTGTCAAAACAGACTAGCAGGTAGAAACCGATTTTTTCGAAAATCTTCTATTGCTCAAATAAAAAAGTGTTGAACTAACTAAAGTTATCTAACATACTAGAGGATTTATTAGTAATTTTTATCTCAATATGACTTACAGAGACTCCTCACAATTTTTTATGGTGGAGGACAGAAATTTGTTTCGGGACAGCAACTCCTCAAATCTTACTTCCCTCTCATTAGAGGTCATTCTTGGCACAAAAAGCAAGCAAAAATGATAAGGTGAGGTCATTACTGAAGTAATAACTTCCAAAACTCAAGGAAACTCTTGGGTTATCTCCCAACAAGTACTTTTCTTTAACGCCTTTAAGTTAGGCTTGATAGCTTGAGAAGATGCTCACATAAGAAATATGAATTGAAGTAAAAGAGAGCATCAAGAACCAAATTAAAAACACATTTAAGTCTAACCCACTTCCTATGCATAGGAATCTTTTAAAGAAACAAGTCATGAAAGCAGAAAGCAATAAGCATAGGAAAGCAAAGCAAGTGCAACTTCAAGACTTTCAACATAAAGAGGGGAAACTTAATATTATTGAGATGCATAAAACCATGTTTCCCTCTCTCATAATAAATTTCAGTAGCAACATGAACAAAATTAACAATATAACTATCACATAAAACATTCTTATCATGAGCCACATGCATAAAATGATTATTACTCTCCACATAAAAATAGCCATTCTTATTAATTGTAGTGGGAGCAAATTCAACCAAATAGCTATTGTTGAATAAAAGAGCAATTTACCAAGCGAATTACCCATAATAAACGCTAGATAAAACATGATTAGAATAATATACAAAATACTAATCATGTGAAATAGCGAAAACATATTAAGACATGTAATCAAACAGACTACAAGACGAAGATCTTGAGATGCGATCAGAACAAGATTGAGAAAGAAAACATACACGAAAGCAGCAGAAGAGGAACCGCCGGTGTTCGCATTCCCACCATCGTTAGACATGTCGTCGAGGAAGAGGGTGCTGATGTCGGGGAAGAAGTACTCATTGGGGGAAGACGTCGACGCAATCGCTATCCAAGAGGGAGTCCGTGATGAAGGCAGTAGTTGCGCTGATAGCACTCCCCAAAAACCTTATCGCCCTTCTCCCGTACAGGACTCGAAGCAGCGGGGTCTCGGAGGCCTACTGTATCGGCTCGCGGTGCACGCCGCAAGACGGGATGGGGAAGATCTAGGTAGCGCAGTGCTCTAGAACTGGAGGCGCAAAAGATGTGTAGCTGTGTGTCTGAGAGGAGGCGCGACCTCTCTCTTATATAGGCACAGAGGGGAAGGCAGACAGGTTGTGCAGAAGATGAAAGAATGGACAGAAGTTGAAGCGAACAGGCGGCAACCCACCGGACAACCTCCACTCAGTTCGTATTTTTTAGCTCGTATTAAAATTCCACTCGAGCAAAACGTTTCAACTTCTGTACGACTGTTCATATACCATTCATGCGTGCCAAAATAAATGTCGGCTCGGCGAGATTCCCGCAACCAGCGGCGCGCGCGCGCATCGTGACGTGACATGACATGATGAGGCGAGGTGTGGTGAGGCGAGCGAGGAGGAGGAGCGCGCGTGTATATGTATTCTCTTCTCAAGCTCGTACAAGTGGTGAAAGAGCTCACCTTATAAGCTGGTCCAACTTCCACTCAACTAGCAATGTGGGACTAAACATTTGTCTCAGCTCTTGCCTTGTATGAATGGGCCAAATAGGCCTCTAGGATTTCAGAAATTTATTGGCATATAATAAATGGGCTGGGCCTATTTAGGAAAAAATTTCAACAATACCCCACCAGATCCTAGAGGCACATGAAGTTTGTCTTTGGTTCCAAAACATTGTTTATATTACCGGTACTGTAGTGGAGACTGTTAAGTTGAACTTCCATCTAGAGATTTATGTTATACTAGGCTGCAACTTGTACAGTGGACTATGCCTTGAACTGCGAGTTTGCTGCGAACCTAGCTTCACAAAAAGTCTTGGCCGATACTAGGCTACCGTGGGACTTCCCCGCATGTGGAGATTATACGTCATACTCCATGACCTTTTATGAGTTTATTAGAGAGCACCCTACTCTCATAGACTGCGATATTTTAATAGTCAGACTCATATAGGTATGTTCTTCAAAAGATGTTCTGCAGGACAACATCTTTACTTAGGATAAGCCAATTAGAACACATTAAGATAATAAATCAACCTGCCGTGCAGAATAGGAAAGTATTGCATCTTTATGGAGTGGTGTTTATTAAAGTAGGGATACTTTCATCTCAGCTAACCAATAGCTTGTCTCCCAATTCTAATTCACGGGATCTCTGATCACATAGAGTGGTTTACCACTATGGAATGCTCAATTTGTGGGTCTCATACCCATCTCCTTTGATGCATTTTCTATCACACTGCATGATAGACCCTTTGTGAAGGGATCTGCCAAGTTTTTAGATGTTTGGATATAATCCAATGCAATAACTCTGGAGTTTCTCATTTTCTGACAGATTTCAGTCTCCTCTTCACATGTCTTGATGACTTCATATTATCCTTAGAACTATTTACCTTGAAAATCACAGTTTGATTATCACAGTTCATAAGGATTCCAGGAATTGGTTTTTCAACCACAGGTAAGTTCATCAAGAGTTCATGAAGCCACTCTGCTTCAACAGTGGCTGTGTCTAATGTTGTGAGTTCTTGTTCCATAGTTGACCTCGTTAAGATGGTCTACTTGCAAGACTTACAAGAAACGGCGCCACCAACAAGTGTGAATACATATCCACTTGTGGCCTTTATCTCGTCAGCATCAGATATCCAATTTGAATCACTATAACCCTCTAGTACCCTCGGATACCCGGTATAGTGTATGCCATAGCTCGCAGTGCCTTTTAGATATCGCATAACTCTCTCAAGAGCATGCCAATGATCATCTCCTGGATTTGAAACAAATCGACTGAGTTTGTTTACAGCAAAGGCGATGTCAGGCCTCATGGCACTAGCTAAATACATAAGTGAGCCAATAATTTGAGAGTATCTCAGTTGGTCTCTAGCATTTCCTTGATTCTTTCGAAGCAACACACTAGGATCATACGGTGTAGGAGAAAACTTGAAGTCGCTATACCCGAAACGACTCAAGATCTTTTCCACATAGTGGGACTAAAGCAATGTAATCCCACCATCATCATATCTCAATAGCTTGATGTTCAGGATGACATCAGCTACTCCCAGATCCTTCATCTCAAAGGAACGATATAAGAAATCTTTGACCTCCTTAATTGCATTAAGGTTGGTTCCGAACATCAGTATGTCATCAACATACAAACAAAGGATGACTCCCTCACCCCCACCATGGCGATGGTACACACATTTATCAGATTCATTTACAACAAATCTTGCAGCAGTTAAAGTTCTTTCGAACTTCTTATGCTACTGCTTAGGGGCTTGTTTTAGACAATATAAAGACTTCAGCAACTTGCACACCTTTCCTTCTTGACCATTTACCACAAAGCCATCTGGCTGATCCATGTAAATTTCCTCATCCAACTCTCCATTAAGGAAAGTTGTCTTAACGTCCATTTGATGAACGAGAATACCATGAGAGGCAGCCAATGAGAGTAATACTCGAATGGTGGTCAATCTGGCAACAGGTGAGTAAGTGTCAAATAATTCTTCACCTTCCTTTGAGTATATCCCTTGGCCACAAGCCGTGCCTTGTACTTCTCAATAGTACCATCAGGTTGAAGATTTTTCTTAAACACCCACTTGCACCCTACAGGTTTGTACCCATAAGGGCGATCAGTGATCTCCCATGTTCCATTAGCTAAGATGGAATTCATCTCACTATGGACGGCTTCCTTCCAATAGTCAGCATCAGGAGATGCATATGCTTCTGAAATCGAAGTGGGAGTGTCATCCACAAGGTACACAATGAAATCATCACCAAAGGACTTTGCAGTCCTCTGTCTCTTGCTCCTTTTAGGAATTTCATTATCATCCTCCTTAGGACTTTCAGAGTGTTCAATTGGAATGGTAGGTTCAGAGAATGTAGCAAATTCCTAATTAGATGAACTAGGTATCTCCGGATTTGATGAGTTGGGTTTATATTTCATTGGAAAGATATCCTCAAAGAAAGTTGCATCAGTCGACTCCATGATTGTACCGACATGAATATCAGGCACTTCAAATTTTACTATCAAGAATCTATAACCATGAAGGGAATATGCCCTGAGAGGCAGTAATAAAGTGTTTATTATGTGTATTCCAAGTATATGATAGATGTTTATTTTGCATGCTATAATTGTATTAATACGAAAACGTTAATACATGTGTATTTAATAAACAAAAAGAAAGTTCCTAGTTATGCCTCTCTCATAAACTAGCTCGTTGATTAACAAGATGATCACAGTTTCCTGATCATAGACATTGGATGTTGTTAATAACGAGATCACAACATTAGTGTAATGATGTGATGAACATTCATCCGAAGTATAGCATTACGATCAAAGTCATTGAGTTTATATTGCTATAAACAACTTACGAAGTGATCCTAATCCTTAGACCATGAGATCATGTCAATCACTAACACCGGAAGAGTTTCTTGATGACATCAAACATTACACCGTAACTGGGTTATTATAAAGATGGCTTCAAAACTACTAAAGTGTTATGTTGAGGATCATGGATCAAGAGTGGAATTTGTTCATCCCGATGACGAATAGATATACTTTGGGCCCTCTAGGTGTTATCACATTGGTTAGCTTGCAAGCAAGTGATTTGATCACTAGAATGTTATATCAATGGAACGAGAAAAGAGTGCATGTCGGTAACGAGATTAAACTAGGTACGGAGATACCGATGATCAAATCTTGGACATGTAATATATCGTGAAACAAAGGGATTAATATACTAGCGTAAAAGGTTCCAACGATCACATGAAAGTCATCGTTGAATGTGTGGGAGTCAGTATGGATCTCCAGGTCCCGCTTCTGATTATTGATCGGAGAAGGGTCACGATCATGTCCGCATTATTCGCGAACCATAGGGTGACACACTTAAGGTACACTGACATCCAATTGGAGCAAAAGTTTCATGCCGGAAAGAATAACAAGCGCAGGAATTTACATCACTAGATACCGAAACAGGTTTTCGGGTGAAATTGCAGAAAGTGTTTTTGCATGTGAAATAGAATTCTAGCAAGGGGTTATATGTGAATGTTTTTCATTAAAGTAATTGACAAAATTCTGAATAAATATAAAGAGTTTTATTTAATGAGAGTTTGCATTAAATTTGGTGGAAATTTAATAGCAATTTTGAGTGGAGGAAATTGAAGAGGTTTTTGTGAGTGGAGTGTCCACCCACATGAATGAAGGAGGGGAGGGGGCAGCCCCCATGGCCGGCGGCCACCCCCTTGGGTGCCCCTCCTCCTATAAAAGGAACCCCTCTCCCTCTCTCTCACTCACACCTCCTCGTGAAGGATCTCTCTCCCCCTCTAGAATTTATCCCCCATGGTATCGGACTAGCGAGATACATGTACCTGGTGGCTATTCGGCAAGAAAGGGTTGTGCTTCCTCTGCATCGCTGGAGCGAGGAGGCGGAGGTTGCTCGGTGTCTTGTACTTGTGTGCGAGCACGGATGCGCTGCTGCTTTGCGGCGCTAGGACTTCCTCTCGATCTTGAGATCGGCAAGAGATCGTCTACATCAACCACGAGTTCAACTCGTTAAGCTTTGTAGATCTTCAAGGGTATGTTCTACGGATATACATCCGCCCGTTGTTTGTATCTAGTAGATATATCTTGGTACTTAGTTCCCATCGTAGGAATTTTTTTGTTTTCTATGCTGCGAACCCTTCAGTGGTATCAGAGCCAGATCTACGCATAGATGCTTTACACGAGTAGTACACATATGAGTATGTGGGCGATGATGATCATGTTGTTGCTTCTTAGAAGTAATTTTGGATATTGGTGGCATAGTGGGATGAAGCGGCCCGGACAAACTTTACATGTCCTCGCACATGAGACCTGTTCCACGCTTGACATGCAACTAGTTTGCATAAGTGGCTAGCGAGTGTCTGTCTCTCCTACTATAGTCAATATCTATTTTGCAACGAGTTGTCAACAATTTGGTTATCCTCGTTGTGGTTCATGTTCGTAGGTAAGATCGGTTCTATCTTCGAAAGCCCTAAGCCACGTAAAACTTGCAATGGATAAATTAGAGGCGTCTAGTTTAGATTGTTGTTGGGCTAGTGTTATGATATGGTGTTGTTGTAAGTAGAAGTATGAGATGATACTCTTACAACACACATAACGTGTAAGTTCCGTAGACCTTGGCCTTACACATAAAGGTATGATAGTGATCATACCACGATGCACATGATAGAGATCATATGCAGGAACCATATCATTTCACTAATAAACATGTGATGTTTGATAGCATCTTATATTGCTTGTTTAGTGCTTTATTAGCATAATAAGATGATCCCTCATTTAAATATCAAGATAAGAATGTGTTCTTCCTCTAGTATGCATCGATTATGTTTTCATCGCTCCAAGGCAACACGTGATGATCGGGTGTTCTTGGATCCACGACCATATTTTGGGTGTAATACAGTTACACACGCGAATACTAAGGTTCTAACTTGATGAGCCTAACATGTACAGACATGGCATCGGAACACGGACCAAAAGGTTAAGCATGAGTCATATAGTAGATATTATGCCCATTTGATGCTCGCCTTTGAAGCTACACCGACTCACGTGATGATCGGACTTGGTGTAGTGGATTTGGTTCATGTAATCACCAAAAAGGCACGAGGGATGTCATTTTTGAGTGGGAGTTCATTCGTAATGTGGATTAGTTAAACTCAATCTATCATAAACTTAGTCTAAACTTTACAAATTTTGTTGTAGATGGCACCACATGCTTTTAATTTCAATGTGTTCATGGAGAAAGAGAAACTTGCAACAAACGGTAGCAACTTTACCGAATGGGCCATGAATTTGAGGATTCTCCTCTCTGCTGCACAAAAGCAATATGTGCTAGAAGCGCCGCTAGGCCCCCCACCTTTTGAGGATGCCCCTGACAAGGAGAAGACTGTCTATTAGACTCTTCAGGAGGACCACAACTTAGTTCATTGCGGCATATTGTATGGGCTAGAGCCGGAACTTTGAAAGTGTTTCAAAAACGGCAATGCATTTGATACAATGGGTGAGTTGAAAATGATTTTCGACACACATGCTGCTATAGAGAGCTACAATTCTTCGGAAAAGTTCTTTAGCTGCATGATGGAAGAGCACAGCCTTGTTAGTGAGAATGTACTCAAGATGTCGGGTTACGCCGATAAGCTTGTGTCCTTGGGAATATCAATTCCCATTGACTTAGGCATCCATCGTGTTCTGCAGTCTCTGCCACCTAGCTATAAGAGCTTCGTGATGAACTATAATATGCAAGGCATGAAGAAGTCTCTCCCCGAGCTTTTGTCAATGCTTAAAACTGCAGAAGTGGAGATCAAAAAGGAACATCAAGTGTTGATGATCAATAAGAACACTGGTTTCAAGAAAGACAAGAAGGAAAAATGGAAGGTAAGTAAGGGAGGCAAGCCAGTTGTCGTGCCTGAAAATAAACCCCGAGTTGGCCCTAAGTCTGATACCGAGTGCTACTGTTGTAAGGAGACTGGCCACTGGAAGCGCAACTGCCCCAAGTGTTTGGCAGACAAGAAGGCCGGCAAGGCAAACAAAGGTATATATGATATACATGTTATTGATGTGTACTTGACTAGTGCTCGCAGTAGCACCTGGGTATTTGATACTGGTTCAGTTGCTAATATTTGTAACTCGAATCAGGGGCTGCGGAACAAGCGACCGCTAGCAAGGGGTGAGGTCAAGATGCGTGTCGGCAATGGATAAAGCGTTGATGTGATCGCCGTTGGAACGCTACCTCTCCACTTTCCGTCGGGATTAGTAATAAACTTGAATAATTGTTATCTGGTGCCAACACTGAGCATGAACATTGTATCTGGATCGTGTTTGATGCGAAGTGGTTATTCATTTAAATCCGAGAACAATGGTCGTTCTATTTATATGAATGAAATCTTTTATGGTCATGCACCGATGATGAATGGTTTAGTTCTATTAGATCTCGATAATAATGTTACACATATTCATAATGTTGATCCTAAAAGGATTAAACTTAATTATGATATATCCGCATATATGTGGCACTGCCGTCTAGGTCATATTGGAGTTAAACGCATGAAGAAGCTCCATTCAGATGGACTTTTGGAATCACTTGATTTTGAATCATTTGATACATGTGAGCCATGCCTTATGGGCAAGATGACTAGAACGTCACGGGCGACAGATTTATTGGAAATCATACATTATGATATATGTGGTACAATGAGTGTGTCGGCGCGAGGTGGATATCGTTATTTTTTTACTTTCACGGATGATTTGAGTAGATACGGTTATATATACTTGATGAAACACAAGTCTGAAACCTTTGAAAAGTTCAAGGAATTTCAGAATGAAGTGGAAAATCATCGTAATAGAAAGATCAAATTTCTACGGTCCGACCGTGGAGGTGAGTATCTAAGTTACAAGTTTAGCACTCACATGAAAGAGTGTGGAATTGTTTCACAACTCACACCTGCTGGAACACCACAGAGAAATGGTGTGTCGAAACATCGTAATCATACTTTATTGGATATGGTTGGATATGGTTCGATCTATGATGTCTCTGACGGACTTGTCGTTGTCATTTTGGGGTTATGCACTAGAAATTGCTGCATTCACTTTAAATCGGGCACCATCTAAATCCGTTGAAAAGACACCGTATGAATTATGGTTTGGAAACAAACCTAATCTATCATTTCTTAAAGTTTGGGGATGCGATGTTTATGTGAAGAAACTTCAACAGGATAAACTTGAACCCAAAGCGGAAAAATGCGTCTTCATATGATACCCTAAGGAAACTATTGGGTATTCCTTCTATCACAGATCTGAGGGCAAGGTTTTTGTTGCCAAGAATGGATCCTTTCTAGAGAAAGAGTTTCCCACGAAAGGTGTGAGTAGTCGGAAGGTAGAACTAGAAGAGGTTATTAAACCTTCTCTTCAAAGTATGGCGAGTAGCGCAGCGCCGGAAGTCGTTCCGGAGTTGGCTTCACTAGTTGAAGAGGGAATTAATGATAATGATCATGAAACTCCAAAACAGAGTACTACCGAACCTCGCAGGTCTAGAAGGACGCGTGCACCTCCTGAGCTGTACTGAAATCCTGTCATGAATTTCATGGTTGATGAAAATGATGACCCTACGACGTATGAAGAAGCGATGATGAGCCCGGATTCCAACAAATGGTTATAATCCATAAAATCCGAGATGGAATCCATGTATGAAAATCAAGTTTGGAACTTGGTGGACTTACCTCACGACCGAAAGGCCGTGGAGAATAAATGGATTTTCAAAAGGAAAACTGATGCTGATGGTAATGTGACCGTCTATAAAGCTTGACTTGTCGCAAAGGGGTTTCGACAAATTCAAGGAATTGACTACGATGATACATTCTCTCCCGTAGTGATGCTAAAATCAGTTAGGATTATGTTAGCAATTGCTGCATATTTCAATTATGAGATATGGCAGATGGATGTCAAAAACGCGTTTCTCATGAAGGGTTTCGTGGCATAGTAAATCAAAATTTTCTACGGAGCGAACAGAGGGAAAGCCAAGATCTAATCTAGGAGATGCAAACAACGAGAGAGATTGGATTAGATCTTCATACCCTTGAAGATTCGCACAGCGGAACGTTCGGCGGAACGTGGGTGATGTAGTCGTACTCGCTTCTCCTCCTCGCGATCCGATCCGATCTAGCACCACAAGTGGCGGTGCCTCCGTGAGATGCACACGTGCAGCACCTCGACGTCTCCTCCTTCCTCGGACCAGCGAGTATGGTGGAGAGATAGATTGGATCTACAACACGACGACGTGGTGTATATGGTGGAGAATTTACTGCAGAGCCGCCACAAACAAATGGAGGAGAGGGAAGAAAGCAGGCTACTAGGGCTTGGAGGGAGGTGTGTAGTAGTAGGGGAGGCACCACCCCTCTATATATAGAGGGGGCCAGCCCTCCTCCAAGCCTATCTCTAGTTTAAACAATTTAAACTCTCCCTTATCTAGAAATCCTATCTCTAGAGAAGATCTTGGAGGTGCCGGCTTCGATTGTCGATGGCGAACTTTGCTCGGAGCCGGGAAGAAGTACTCGGTGTCCATGTAGAAGACCTTGTCGGTTCGTCCCTTGGTCGGTGGCGAACTTGACCGATGGTCTACGAGGTCTCGCCTGATGAATCCAAGATGTATGGCTTGGCGTCATTTATTGGAGTTCTCGGGTGTTGGTGCCGGAATCGGGTGCGGCGTCGATGGGTCTTCGGATTTATTTTCGGGTTGATGTAGATCTTGTCTTAGGGAGCATGGCACTCACATCGTTGGCAGGGATCTTGACACTGTCCGATCTTTGTAGCATGATCATTAGGGTCGTGGATTCCGCTTTGCAAACGCCACCACACAAACTTCGCATGGTCAGAGTCGGTGTCTTCTATTCGGCCTTGAGGTCGTCTTACTCCTGGTTCGATGTCTAGTTTTCAGCAGCACGAGTACACATACAACCAATTCCAAATTTCTTGACCGTCTGCGTTGGGTCACACCAACACGATGATGTAGAACTCCTGCTAGATGGAAACATATGGGCGTGGGACATCGGGATGTGGACTTGGCACATGCGACAACCAGCGTTGGCGAATGCAGACAGAGGCGGACAGGGCTCTGTGTCGATGACGGCGCAGAGCGGGCCATGGGCGAGAGACGGGCGGCGCGCTGGCGAGGGACGCTGGCTCGGCGCTGGGTATTCGTCACGGACGCTACTGGCAGGGACGAGGTCAGCGGAGGAGCCTCCCATGACGGAGGCGGCCAGCGGAGGGAACGGGCGAAAGCTGAGGGCGGTAGGAACGACGCGGGGCGAGTGGCGAGGGGAAGGGCGGCATGAGAGGAGGATGGCCGCCGCAGTCTGCCCGCAGGCGGGCGGCAGTGCGCGCAGCGCAGGAGAGGGCGGTGGCCGCTGGCTCGAACGGGAGCGGAGCGAGGTAGAGGCGACGGGAGGAGGTGAGGGCCAGCATGAGGGAGCGCTGGCTGGCGGGCGGGAGAGCGCTGGCCTGAGGCTGGAAGGAGAGGGAAGGAAGCTTGAAGGAAGAAGGCCTTGGAGGCTGCCGGAGAGGGTCGAGGCGGCCGGCGGGGCTCGCAGCAAGGGAGGCGGGGCGGCTGGCGGAGAGGTTGGGTCGGAGGGAGCGAGCGGCCACAGAGGAGAGAAGGGAAGGAGGAAGAAGATGGGAGAGAGGAGGCGAGCGCGCGCCGGGGACGGGGTGGGACCCGCGGGGTGCGTGCGTGGGTGGTTTGCTGTGGGGTTGGTGGGGGTGTGCGTGCGTGCGTCGTGTGCTGGGGGTGGGTGAGGTTAGGTGGGGCCACAAGGGAGAGAGGAGAGAGAGAGAGGGAGTGGCTGGGCCAAGTGGCGAGCTGGGATTGGGTAGAGAGAGGGGAGAGGTGAGGTGTCAGGTGGGGATTGGGTGGGGTGATGTGGAGGGGGGGTGTGGGTAGATAGGTTGGTAGGTTTAGGAATTAGAGGGGGCTGATTAGGTGGACCGTTTTTGGTTCTGGGGGTGGTCGTTCGGGTCAGGTCGGCCCGTTCGACTGCCCCCACTAAAATAATTAAACATTTTATTTGTTTTAAACGGGCCGTTTGCAAACCGATAGTAGCCAAAACAAAATAATCCGGAGACCCGGGTTTGGCGTTTGAATAAAAGACGGGGCGTTTAGAAAACGAAACCAGGCTTTTCAAAAATAGTTTTATGCAAGCAAATGAAAGATGATGATGATGCTCAAATGCAATGTGGCATGATGACATGAGCATGCGGTCATGATGATGCAATGCACAAAAACAACGCGATTTTCTAGTAGTGGTTTTGCGGGATGCCACAAACACTATAAAGCTCTCTAATTTTGTTGTTGTTTTCCATTAAGCCTAACTAGTGAAAAAAAGAAACAAAAAGATAAAACTGCAGAATCTAAAGGAAATAACTTCGAGAACTCACACCGGAGGATGTGAGTACCTTTTACCTTACCTCCCCGGCAACGGCGCCAGAAAAAGAGCTTGATGTATACGCACTTCTATTCTTGTAGACAGTTGTTGGGCCTCCAAGTGCAGAGGTTTGTAGAACAGCAATAAGTTTCCCTTAAGTGGATTACCCAAGGTTTATCGAACTCAGGGAGGAAGTGGTCAAAGGTATTCCCTCTCAAGCAATCCTGCAGTCAAGATATAAGAAGTCTCTTATGTCCCCAAGACACCCAATGCACTTGTCAGGTGTATAGGTGCACTAGTTCGGCGAAGAGATAGTGAAATACAAGTGGTAACGATGCTAGAAAATAGCTTCTGACTTGTTGACGTGGGGTAATGGTGCCAAAAAAGAGCTGATGGCGTGGAGGAAAGGTAAAAGCCCAAAACCTCCCCGGCCAATGGAACAAAGATGGAAGCAAGCAAACATGCAACAGATCTAGTAGCAAACGGTGTTTCAATGCTTAGAAACAAGGCCTAGGGATCATACTTTCACTAGTGAACACTCTCTCATATAAATATCCTCTCTTCATAATACTACTCTTAACTACTCTCCAGTTGGACACTCTAATCATCGGTAGGGCTATAACAACACTCCTCAAAGTCCGCCTTCCCCAATCTAGATAACCCCACACTATCACCTTGAGCGCTAGATGGTTCCAACAAACACCACAATTTCATAGAGACATCCAACTCCAAATATAACTCATATTCAATCTAGCCAAAGTGTCACACACAGTATGCCCGCTGTCACTTTCACACACGTGGGGAAAAGCATAGATCTATTAAAGCACAAAGATTACTTATGTAGACTCAAACCTAAGTGCCACCATGGCGTGCACGCTGTCACTTTCACACACGTGGGGAGAGCAGAGATCTAATGAAGCACTTGAGTAGCAAGGTAGATCTACTTGATTACAAAGCTCATGACCACAAGATCATGCATAGAGAGAGAGATGAACACATAGCTACCGGTAGAGCCCTTAGCCTCGAGGAAGAACTACTCCCTCCTCATCATGGGAATCAGCAATGGTGATGGAGATGATGGTGGAGATCGATGGAGATGGCTCCGAGGGCACTTCCCATCCCGGCAGGGTACCGGAACAGAGACTTTCTGTCCCCCGAATCTCCCCTTCGGTGGCGGCGGCGCTACAGAGGTTTTCGTGGATTTCTTCTGGATTGTTTAGGGTTTTCCCATCAGAGGCTTCTTATAGGCGCATGAATCAAGGTCGGTGGGGGTCCAGGGGGCCTACACCCCCTCCAGGCGCCTCCAGGGCTTGCCCGCGCCTAGGGGGGTTTGGCCACCCTGTGGCCCACCTCCGGCTCTGCTTCGTGGTTCCGTGTTGCTCCGGGAAAAAATAATAACTTTGACTTTTGTCCCGTCCAATTCCGAGAATATTGATTTTCCGCCTTTCTGGAATCAAAAACGGAAGAAAACAGGCAACTGGCACTGTGGCAACTTGTTAATAGGTTAATTCCAGAAAAGATATAAAAACACCTCAAAGTAAAGAAAAAGCAAAGAAAAGTAGATACAAAACAAGCATGGAGCATCAAAAATTATAGATACGTTTCCGACGTATCAGCGGCTACGACGAGTCAGATACACCTTTCGTTATTGAGAGACACGATGATCGCTCACTGCGTCTGCACCTCCTCTTTAGCTCGGTCGAGGCAGGCACTCAGGAAAGCATCGTTGGGATTGGCGCGCACCGCTTCCCGGAGGTCGGCACACACGAATGCGAGTTGGTCTCGTCGCCGGTACTCCGGCAGAAAGATGCGTTCTGGCACCTCCATCGTGAAAGGCTCGCCGGTGGTCACGTGGCGGCTATAGAAAAGGGCGACGTCGCCCGGGGCGCAATGTGTAAATCTGCGGGCGCCTCGGAATCGGAGGCGGCTCCACGTCCGGTAACTCCGGCAGGTTCGGCCACCACGAGGGCAGCAGGCGCTCGAGCACCTCTTCTCTGCCGGCATTGGGGTTGCCACGGAGCTCGTCGAGACGACGACGACCAGACATGATAGTTTTGTGCTTGGGGCGACACGGGTCCGGTCGAAGATATCTTGACGCCCTCCCCTTTTCTATGGCGATGCCTGGACGCGGCGGGAAAAGCCCAAAACTCGCTAGAAGCGGCGGGAAAGAAAGACGGGAGACGACATAAAGACACTGGAAATGCGTCGACGTTGGTGATGGCCAAGTGCGGACAGATGGATCACACCGCTGGACGTGATCATCCGAACAGACTGAACCCCGACCTAAAAACGACCACGGCCGACCCAAACAAAAAATAAACTGTTATATCGACCAGATAAGTCGGTCGGTGCAGATATCCAAAACCCGACCACTCCCTTCGACCCATATTACTTGACTTGGATTTATCAAAATTTGAATGAACTTATATACTAAATAGAATTTAGATTCATTCAAATCTAAATAAATTTGAGTCAACTAATATGAATAGTACGAAGCAGTAAAAATGCTTAAAAAAAACTACTAATCCAGCACGTCTAAACAGTCGAGCTATGCACTGACTAGACAGACATCGGCACGCGCCATCTACAGTTGCAGTTGTACGGAAGTTTGTGCGGCTCGTCGATTTTTCTCCTCCGCCACGCTTTTTTTTTTTAAACTACTCCTCCGCATTGCACACTCTCGCTCTCTCTCTCTCCTCGCCCGACACGAAAAGGACGGGGCCTTCTCCGACACACCCCCTCCATGTCTGTCCCCCACTCCACCACCACTACCTTTCTTTTTCTACCCTTCCCCACGAGCTCCATCACTCGCTCACGCAGCGCAGTCCAAGAGTCGCCCAAAGCCAAAGGCGGGGCAGGAGGCGAGCTGAGCTTATGGCGGCAATGGCGGAGGGGGCGGGGGAGCCGGAGCTCGTGTCCATCCCGGCGACGCCGCGGGGGCTGTCCACGCCGGATGGACTGTCCACCCCGCCGGTGAGGAGGGGCGGGGCGGCGGCCAGCGGCGCCGGGACGCCGGTGCGGCGGGTGGTGGATGGGCTGCGCGGCTACCTGGAGGAGGTGGGCCACCTCACGCGCCTCAACCCGCAGGACGCGTGGCTCCCCATCACCGAGAGCCGCAGCGGCAACGCACGCTACGCCGCCTTCCACTCCCTCAACGCCGGCCTCGGCTTCCAGGCCCTCCTCATCCCGCTCGCCTTCCCCGCCCTCGGATGGTATTCCTGCTCCCCACTCTCCATCCTCGCACCCAAAAAACCCTTTTCCAAGAACTAGCAAGGCCCCCCTGGTTTGTTGCTAACTTCAGACTCTCAGAGCTTCCTGGTGCCAGGCCGGCTAACTTCAGACTCTCAGAGCTTGCTGGTGCCGGGCCGGCTACACTGTTCGTCGTTCCCCTCTTTTCAACTTTTCTCTCCTGGATTTTCAATGTTGTGTCTACGTGTTCTGTTCTAACTTCGAAATCGAGCGCGGCTTCCTTAGATTTGTCAGATTGGAGGCTTCCCAATGTTTTACAGAAATTTTGAAGGGGATAACAAGCTCTTGTTTTACTTTACTTCTTTCGACCCATATTAGTTGACATAGATTTGTTTAGATTTAAATATATCTAGCACTAAAACATGACTAGATATATCCGAATCTAGACAAATCCAAGTCAACTAATAGAGAGAGTACTAGATGCTCTTTTTTTCAACCTTTCTAGCAGCTTTTTATGAGGATGACAATTTGAATGTGTATACAAGTTAAAATAAAATCTCAAACTCTGATAATTGCAAACATTAGAAAAACAGAATATTTTGAAATGTGTTTTTCATGGTGAATTTATAGATCTTAACTCATAAGTGATATAAAAATGTACAACTGACTCCTCTAATAAGGGCATGAGCTGTACTGGTAAGGAAGAGTAATAAATTATGTAATGATGATACAATGCACATACTAGTGCCATTCTTCCCTAACATCAGTATTAAGCAGTTCAACTGAACACAGTTTCAGATTCCTTGGAATATAATAATTGAGCTGAGATCTAGGAGAGGCATAGATGGGTACCAACATATTTCCAAACCTTAACATATGGTTTTCTTGGTACTGTCAGGAGCTGGGGAATAATATCGCTAACTGTTGCTTATTTCTGGCAACTATACACACTCTGGATTCTAGTCAACCTTCATGAAGCTGTCCCAGGCAGGAGGTACAATAGATACGTCGAGCTTGCTCAAGCTGCATTTGGTGAGACAAAGACATGTCCTTTACTATTATGCCAGTTCATATGAATTAATTTTTAATTCCAAGCTGAATTTCTGTGATAGCTTTGCTGTCAATGGACAATGTATATCCTGATTGTCCTAAGAAGATTTGTGTCATGTAGCTAAAGAAAGAATCTTTTATCATTATCCTTTACTGTTCCACTTTGAGCTAGGTGAAGTGTCCAATGATGGGGTAGTGCCAGGTTAATGTGCAATCATACTCATGATTTGATCACATCTGGATCATGCCTCGTTGTCGGTTAACATATGACTCTTATGTTCTAGTGATGTGAAGTGTGGAACTTTCAGATCCACAGTTACGCGATGATCCTTCTAATCATACTGTTTCATCTCACAGTTTAAGTAGTTAACGAATTATATCCTCCAGTTTATGCCAGACTGGGAAGTGAGCCTAGCTTAACTGGTTGGGGGAGTGGATGTACAAACCCAACAACTGGGTTCAAATCCTCACGGATGCGAATTTAGGTTCCTATTTATACTTGAGGACCAGACTATCCTGGTACTTATGCAATTTATCTTGAGGACTAGACTTGGTGTTTAACCAAGTTTAAAAATCCTGGTACTCATGTTTAATGGCTGTGTGCATCCCTAGTTGGTACAGAGGCCGGGGAAGTGAAATCCTCCCTCCATTTTAGGTACGTATGGCTCCGCTCGAGGCGCTTCCTCCCGAGCGTCTCATGCGGCCCTCTCCACACCCTAAAACCTAGGCGACGCCCCCATCCCCCGCCCCCGCTGCCCTTCCCGGCGGTGGTAGCGGCTACCTCCGCATCGAAGACGACGACAGGGATGGCGAGGTGCTACTGCTGGTTTTCCTCGGGAGTTAGAGGAACGCCGGCGGAAGTGCAGGGCGGCGCGGCTGTTCGGGCCGGGGCCTGAGGCTCTCCGACGGGGCGACAGTGAGGAGGTGGACGTCTTCGGCGAGCATGGCGGCGACCTGGGTCATCGGGTCAAGATCTGGGCTGCGAGGACGATCGGGCTAGATGGGTCCAGCCACGGCCGGGACGGAGGGATCTGGCGGTTCCTCGGATCGCCGGTACCTGCAGCCTTGTGCTTGGACTGCCTCTTTCCTCTCTTGTCACTCCGGCATGGAGGTGACTGGCGGCGTGGGGGCCTACTAGTCTCGCGAATAATGGCGGCGGTCCTAGGATTCCTTGTATCGCCAAGATGATGATCTGCCGGTGCTTGTCCCCATCGATCTGGCGGAAGTGGCGTGTTCCGGAAGGCTCCGCCGGCGAACTCCCATGGGCGAATAATGCTTGGAGATTGCCGGATTGGAGGGATTCGTTCATGCACACCCATGTATTAGTCTGACCGTTTGGGTTCAGAGGGAGCGCTTCGAAGCTCTCTTGGTTGTTAATATCATGGGGCATGTTCTCGTTCCATGGTGCTGAGGGAGAATGTCATGGATACCGAGATCTAAGGACTGACAATGGTGATTTGAGTCTGGGTGGTGATGAGGAATTGGCTTGGTGACTCATGACTTGGTGCAGTGGCATGCAAATGGGGGTGACTGTACAGGAGAGGTTCATAGTCCTACCTTTCAGGGTGAAAACCCAGGGTCTAGCTTTAATTGGTTCTGCCTGGCAATGGCCTTGTTGAAGGTATTGTTTTGAGAGCGTGGACTTTTTTTAAGATGAAAACCTAAGATTTATGATCGGACGATGACGGTGTTTGTGCACTGTTCCTTTCTTAGAGCCGTCGCTTTTGGAGAAGCTAGACTTCTGGTGTTTTCTTGGTGGTGGTAGTACCGCTGTTTCAACGAATGAGTCACTATAGCGGGACTTTTATTTTTTTAATTCTTCTTTCTTTTTTTTGACTGTGTGCATCCATATGGCCACTAGGTCAATGCATTGTTGCAGAGGCTGGGTGTAATTGGTATCTTCTGATATTAATATATGCTCCTTTCCAAAAAAAATGTTATGTGGCTAGATTGTCTGCTGAGCTGCTACATTGATTGCTAGAAATTAATGTAGGACCGAAAATTTTGGCTGCAGTTGCTGATTTCTATCTGTTTATTCATTCAGGAGAAAAACTTGGTGTTTGGCTAGCTCTTTTCCCAACTATTTATCTTTCGGCGGGCACTGCAACTGCATTGATACTTGTTGGAGGAGAGACTATGAAGCTCTTTTACCAAATAGTATGCGGACCCCTCTGTATGCTGAGTCCTATGTCGACGGTTGAGTGGTACTTGGTCTTCACATCCTTATCAGTCATTCTTTCCCAGCTCCCGAATCTCAACTCGATCGCTGGGGTTTCGCTTATTGGTGGCGCCACAGCGATAATGTATTGTACAATGTCATGGGTTCTCTCTTTCAGCCAGCAGCGGCCGGCTACAGTCTCTTACGAGCCAGAGAAATACACTTCTTTTGGTTCATCGTTGTTATGTACCTTGAATGCTCTTGGAATAATAGCCTTTGCATTCAGGGGACACAATCTTGCATTAGAAATACAGGTTAGTACTCAACAACCAGTCCTTTCAGACTTTCAATACTTAGTACTAAGTTGTATCATTTGATGCTTCATTTGTTACCAATTAAAACTTCCAGGCGACAATGCCGTCGACTTTCAAACATCCTGCACATGTACCTATGTGGCGTGGGGCCAAAGCGGCATATCTTCTAATTGCAATGTGCATCTTTCCAGTTGCCATTGGAGGTTACTGGGCCTACGGCAACATGGCAAGTACCTCAATCATTTTACACCTCATTCATCATCCTGGCATGCTGAATCTAAGAACCATTGGACCTTCTGGTTGTTGTTTCTCATACCTGCAGATACCACCAGGAGGGATCCTGACCGCCCTCTACGTCTTCCACAGCCACGACATCTCCCGTGGGCTCCTTGCAGCAACATTCCTCCTCGTTGTATTCAACTGCCTCAGCAGCTTCCAGATATACTCCATGCCTGTTTTCGACAGCTTTGAGGCCTACTACACGGGCCACACCAACCGGCCCTGCTCAGTCTGGGTTCGGTCAGGGTTCAGGGTCTTCTATGGATTCATCTCGCTCTTCATCGGCATAGCTCTGCCATTCCTCTCCAGCCTTGCCGGCCTGCTGGGCGGCTTGACACTGCCGGTGACGTTTGCATACCCATGCTTCATGTGGATATGTATCAAGAAGCCTGAGAGGTTCAGCTTCAGCTGGTACCTGAACTGGGGCCTTGCGCTGCTTGGCACTGCCTTCAGCGTGGCCTCCTCTGTGGGTGGTGTCTGGAGCATCGTTAACACTGGGATGAAGCTCAAGTTCTTCAAACCCAACTAACATAGCTACTATTTTCAGTTTGCAAATTTATTATGTATTATATAGATATACTCCACTGTCTTAACTCTTACTAGTGAACTTTGGTGCGGTAAAATTCCTGTAGCAGCATTATTAAAATGTGTATTTATTTTCTAAATTAAGTTGTTGGCTATTTGGGGGGGGGGGATTAGCTTTTGCTATTGTACGATTTAGCGCAAGAGATATATGCACGCACCTGTTATGTGATATATGAATTTGTACGAGATATATGCACACACCTGTTATGTGATATATGAATCTGTACGACCATGCTCGTAAGACAAACATAGAACTCATAAAAGTACGAAGATTTTATCATTTCTCAGCCTTACGATCACCATCCACATAATACTCACCATGTATCAATCTGCAAGATCCTACATCTGATCACACCAAACCGTGCTTAGGAAATGGAACTACGAAGAAACGGTTCAAGCAGATCTCCATCAAGAATTGCATTTTGCTAAAACCATACATTTACTAAAGTCGCCGGCTCTCTCTGTTTCTTCTTCGCAGAATCATCTTCTCGGAGAGCTCAGGTTGTATCACATCATCAGGTCCACATGTTTCCTTACTTTAAGAATTCTCCATTTCCTTCACCGGCATGCCTTGATATACCTTGCCAAGAACCGCAGGTTTCCTCCACCAACCTGGCAATTTCATTTCAATTCTGGACTTAATTTAATGAACAAAAGATAGATCAAATAATTAAATACCTAAAAGTGTTGTGCACTCAAGAAAAACCATGTTATATTTGCAAACCATCGAAGGAAGCGGTAAGAGTCACCTTGCAAGGAAAAAGAATAGTAAGCAAATTGGCATAGTAATGGTAGAAAACCCGGAGAGAACAGAAAATGAAAACGGAGCACCAATAATTATAGAATCCACGTAACTTTAAAAACAATAAGGAGCTCAGAGCTTCGTGGGCAATCAGGGCCTGGTAATGCAATATATTTGCACTCCAGAAGCAACAAATATTAAGATTAAGGACCGTTCTAGGTTGCATACCGCACCAGATACTAATAGGCTGAGAACATGCAACACAGTAACCTAAGTAGCAACTTTTTTTCTCATATACAAAAGGATGAGATACAGAGCCAAAATAGAGGTAGTTCCTCAATTCATTTGTAGTCTGCAAGCAGAAGGCTTAAAAATAATAATAAAAGAACATATCTGTCTAGTGTAAACTTTAAACACCATATCAGCAGATTAACAGTGAACGGCACGGCAAATATCTTGTGCAAATATACTTCACCTAGACTACTCTCACCCTCTTGTCTTTTCAAGACTTCATGAACCGCATGGAGATCACTTTCAGAATTTTTTGAACACTTATATTACACTCGTGGGGATCTAAATCTAAGATATCCAGAAGCCTAACATAATTTGATGAAACAATTTGACCGTTAATCATACAGATTTCAGTCCATTTTTTATATGTTGCCTACTTTGTCGTCATCCGACATACAATTTATTGTATCATAATAGTGATGAAACAATGTTTTTCCGAATAAAACAAAAATGATGGAACATGATTGTTGCCCCCGCGTAATGGTGCCATTTTTTCAAAGACAATAATTCTCATGTTAAAGGCAATTTGAATTATTAAGCACATAGGGATCAGTCTCTGTGCCTTGGTGATTCAGAAGTAAACAATCCGTAAGATTATCCCTTCTCCTAAAGGAAAGCAGAGTACTATGCATGGACATCAAGTTCTAAACAATTGCAAGGTTGCGACATATTTGCCATGATAAACTTATGATGTAAAGCTTGTTGCTTCTAGTCTCAACCTGAAGCTAGGAGCAATGAGAAGATATAATATCCAAGAAAATCCTTGAAAATGCAAGAATTGATGTGTCGACTCCGCTCCACTGATATCAGTACATTAAGAAAATGTGCAATAATTTTGAATGTTAAGTTCCTCGCAAAGCATCAGGAAATATCAACCATCAATCATCATCGAAATTAACGGTGACATCGCTGGTCTTGTAATGAAAGAACCTCCAGATCAAGGTTAACAATGTTGTATATGTAAAGTAACTGAGCATGGAAGAGTAAAAAATAGATCCACATAACTAAATGCTCTCTAGATATTGTCGATAATTTTTGCCAGATCAACTATATAGTGAAGTGAGCAGAAAAAACACAAGAAGAGAAAGCTTCACAACATCATACCTCGAACATTCAGTCCATATTTTTGAGGCCGAGATCTGCAATGCATTTTTCCAATAGTTATGTTAAACACTTGAACTGTAGAGATATCGGCGCTACAACTACCACAAACCTATAAAACACAGTGAAACAAAGTAATAATCTGAAATCCAAACATGAAAGCATCCTTTTATTCGAGAACGATAGCCTGAAAGGGTTTCAGTTATGCATTTGTACTGCCAAAGTATCAGTTTTTGTACCACATCCACCGGTTGTTAAATAAGCAATAGAAAGTAGTAATCAAAAGCCTTCGCACGACGCATCATCATATTCCTCTTGCTTCTCACTGACTTGATCGATCTTCTTAACAGCAACACCAATTGCTCCTCTTGAATTATTTCCTTTCTCGAACTTGTTAGTAGGGGCATAAATTGATCCAAAAAAATCAAGACCTACCATGTGGTGTTCCAAATCTATGTATAATAAAATTAAGCAGTAAAGAATATATGATGAAAAAATAAAAGCACTCCTAGAGCCTATAACAAGAAAGCAACCAAGAAAACACTCTAAATTGGCAACCTATATAGAACATTCTTGACGTAGAGTGCTAAACAATATTTACATACAGAGAAGGTGCCGAATTAAAATAATGTGGAGTGCTCACCTTATAGAAGTACCTTCTATATAGTGTCTGCCTTTTTTGTCAAAAGGCTTGTTAGATGTTGAACATTGTGCCCTGGGAAGAGGCTGAGTAGCTCGTCGGCTGGACATTTTATTTTATTTTAGTGCAGGACTTTGTATGATGATCTTGTAACTCTATTTTAAAAATACGCTAAATAGGTGGGACAAATAAGAAACAGTTTGGTTTTGTTTGCTCGGAAACATAATTAAGCACTTATAGAGTCTTAACATGCCAATTGCACGCAACACGCACAAGAATTTTACAGTGTTGACTCCATAACGATACATAAGAGAAACATGAGTAACTGAAGTCTTATATTACAGCTCATTATATATCCTTGTTTGGGGCTACACCGGAAAACTCATTCTCTATGGATAAGTCCCAAACGGCGGATATCCCATGGGTGAACATAATAAAGCGCTACGGTCAGATGGTTTCTCGGAGGAATTTTACAAAAAATTCTGGGATGTCATTGAGGAGGACCTTATAAATTTGTATGGGTTTTTACAGGTCGGTCAATTGGATCTTTTTAGACTAAATTTTGACAATATAATTTTACTACCTTAATAATGCTATAGAAAGTGTCATCCAATATGCCTTCTTAATATTAGTTTTAATTTTTTTACAAAATTTGCCACGATTAGACTAAATTCAGTAGCTGACCATGTTGTCGCTCCTTCTCAAACTGCCTTCATATAAGGGAGAAACATCCTAGATGGTATAGTAATCCTGCATGAAAAAAATCTATGAACTACACTAAAAAAACTAAATGGTGTACTGTTCAAGATTGATTTTGAGAAGGCGTATGACAAAGTTAATTGGTCTTTTCTCCAGCGAACACTCCGTATGAAAGGTTTTCCTGAGAAGTGATGCTCTCTCATACAGTTTTTTGTGTCTGAGGGTTAGTGTTACCATTAGAATAAACGATGATACATGCAATTACTTCCAGACCAAGAAGGGACTGTGATAGTGTGACCCACTTTCTCCTTTACTATTTAATATAGTGGCTGGTATATTGTCTATCCTTATCGAGAGAGCAAAGGATTATGGCCAAATTGGAGGATTGGTTCCGCACCTTGTTAATGATGGATTCTCTATTCTTCAGTGTGTTGAAGACACAATCTTATTTATGGAACATGATCTAGAAAAATGTAAGAATCTGAAATTAATATTATCAGCATTCGAGCAACTCTCTGAATTGAAAATAAACTTCCATAATGATGAACTTTTCGGCTATGGTTAGGGAAATTTCCAATCAACTATTTGGGAATACCGATTCACTATCGACGTCTCATAATTGCTGAATGGAAACTCATTGATAAAAAGCTCTAAAAACGTCTTAATAGTTGGAAAGGTAAATTGCTATCCCTCGGAGGAAGACTTGTACTTATAAATTCAGTACTCACCAATATGGTGCTGTATATGATCTTGTTTTTCCAGTTACCAAAAGGTGTCTTGAATAAATTGGATTATTTACGATCAAGATTATTTTGGCAGGGGATAGTGGAAAAAGGAAATATCGACTAGCCAGATGGAATATGGTTCGCAGACTGAAAGACTACAGTGGAACTGGCATACATGATTTGCAAGTCAAAAATACCGCGTTTTTGGGTAAATGGCTTTTCAAACTACTAACTGAAGATGGTGTTTGGCAAACCATTATATGGAGGAAATATGTGGGCTCCAAAGCTGTGTCTCAAGTGGTTTGGAAACCCGGTGAGTCACATTTTTGGACAGGACTAATGGCGTCTAAAAACATTTCTTCCGTTTTGGTGTTTTTAATATTAAGGATGGATCACAGATTAGATTCTAGGAGAATAAATGGCTTGGCCAAACTTCTCTTCGTGAACAATATCCAGCTCTATATTTGATTGTTAGGCACAAAAGGACACACTTTCTACAGTGATAAAAACTAATCCTCCTAATGTGTCTTTCAGAAAAAGTCTCATAGGTCCTCGACTAGTATCTTGGAACAATCTTTTATTACAATTATCCATGATACAACTGTCGGACGGTGTGGATAAGTTCAAATGTAAATTACTAGAAAGTGGTAAATTTTCCATTGTTTCATTCTCTATAGCATTGATTCAACATGATATTCTGGTTGATGATAATAGTAAAATTTGGAAAATAAAAATATCCCTTAAAACAAAGATATTTGCTTGGTATGTACATAAGTGAGTAATTCTTATAAAAGATAATCTTGTAAAGAGGAATTGACATGGAAATACACAATGCATTTTTTGTCACCATGATAAGACAGTCCCGTCATTTATTCTTCCAATGTAAATTTGCTCGCTCTATATGGTCATTCATTCAAATAGCCTCTGTTTTGTCTCCTCCATGTTTGGTGGCCAATGTTTTTGGTAACTAGTTGCATGCGATAGAAGATAAATACATGACTTTGTTTAGGGTGAGAGCACTTGCCATCATCTGGTCGCTATGGCTATGTAAAAAATTGATAAGATTTTTAATTACATTGTGTCTTCTTCTCTGCAGGTTACTTATCAGGAACGGCTATCCTCCGATCATGGACTATTCTCTAACGTATGGAGTTTCATGACTTGTTTATGGAGGAGTGTACGAGATTGGAGGACATGGCGAGGGATATTTTCTCCCGATATGGCTGGCAGCATAATTTGCGGATTGATTTGCCATAGTCTGTAGCTACAGTTTTTTTTCAAGTTTTTATAATTCTCCTAAATTTTTTGTTTTCTTTTTTGGTGTGGTTTGTGTGGTTGTGTGCATCCTATTGGTATAAACGATCGATGCCTCCTGTCCTGATCGATTGCGTGTTAAATAGGTGATGGAAAAGCCCCATCTGTGGCTCATACAAGGAGAGTCCAACGGTGGTGTCTAACACCATACGTGGAGAACCAAAGGAAGGATACTAAAAAAAGAGAATAAATGGCAAGAGAAATTACAATCAATGCTGATTTATTCTTATGTATAACACCCTCTTTAATATTAGCCGTGGAAGACATGGAGAGGTTGAGATTACGCTTGAATTCTACAAAATCCTTGATAGGTAACACCTTGGTGAAACCATCTGCAATTTGATCCTTGGTGGAGATGTGACTAATGGCAAGTAATTTGTTCGCAACTCGTTCGCAGACGAAATAAAAATCAATCTCAATGTGTTTGGTGCGAGCATGAAACACCGGGTTGGCAGATAAGTATGTGGCACCAAGATTGTCACACCATATGACGAGGTTTAATCTCATCAATGCCCATTGTTATGGACTTGGGTTTTGGAGAAGATGGGGATGCTGGAGATCGTGGAACGGTTAGCAAACAAGCAACACGAGGACACAAGGTTTACCCAGGTTCAGGCCCCCGGAGGTAAAAACCCTACTCCTGCTTGTTTGCTCTTGATTACGGCGGAACCGGAGGTTACAGGGGTGCGCAGATGCAATCTGGCGTGGAGGTGTGTATGCGAAAGTATGAGAGAGAGATATAGGTCGTGCCCTCCTAGCCTTTATATAGTCTCAGGCAGGTCCCGGGCATAAACCTAGTCGGTTACAGGTTCTAGGGTTTTACCCATTTGAATTTCCTATCTACTCTAGTCTTGCTCTCCAAGGATCCGAAGGCGTCATGGGCCTGGGCCACCCGAAAGTCTTCATGGGCCGGCGTATATTTGCCGTGGGCCTTCCTTGGGCTGGACCAGGTATGCTGAGATCATGTACCCGCGGGGTATAACCATGTCAGTAGCCCCCGAGTGATCAGTTGAATCGTAGATTCGGCTGAGGACTCTTCAATCTTTCGGGTGCAACTATGTATTTCAACAGTTTATGTGTAGGGATTGTTGATGTGTGTGCCTGACTCACCCGACGGATCAGGGTCAGTTAACTGTCTTAGGACGAAACAACACGATCTTCTTCAGGTTCGAGTCCCTCAACTCGGACCTGGAACATATGCTGGTGTAATTCGACTCAGGCCGCGGAGGACTTATAGGAGTGGAATTCCAGTGATTTTAATTGATGTACCCAACGCGTCCGTCGGGATTTTTCATCGCGCCTGCTGGCACGAGTTCATACTAGCAGAGCGCAGTCGTGTGCGTTGTCAGGCCACTAGATGATATCTGTAGGTCTTATCTTTGTGTCGCAGACACAACATCCGAATGTTTATCGCCGCGGAGGTGTTTCGGGTGGCCAAGGAGATCGTTGCTCACTCAGCGTTTTGTTGGGGCAGAGTTGCCGAAATTTTTTTGCATGCTGATCCGAAAGATCGCAGTCGAAGAATTCATAGGGTGCGCGACCAGCGCTCCCTATGGGAGTAGCCCCCGAGTGTCTGTTCGAGTCGTAGACTCGAGCGGAGACTTTAGTTCAAACATTGTTCAGTTGTTAAGTCCGTAGGACACAAAATTTTTCGGATGCTTAAATCCATATTCCCTATGGGAGTAGCCCCCGAGTCCGTAGTGGAGTCGTAGACTCGACGTAGGACTCGAAGAAATAGTTCGTTTTTATTCATCTTTCGGGTGCACGGCCAGCGCTACTAATAGGAGTAGCCCCCGAGTATTTAGTCGAATCGTAGATTCGAGTGAGTACTCTTAGCTTTGAAGCCGAAGAAATTGTAGTTGTTGCTAGTATAGCTTTTGATGACATCAGTGCTGACGATCAATGACCTCAAGCGTCTGCTGCGCCAGAGATGACTTGACTGGACGAACATGGGTCTCACTTGCTGACCTTGAATTGACCGGTCACGCGTGGCGTGGAGATAATTACGGCGTATCCTCGATTTCCGCGCGTAGTGGACGGCGTGGTAACGACGGTTCGTTGTGATGCTGGCACGTGTATGGTCAGATCTGCCGTTGGCGTTAGGTATTCTTGATGGACGGTTGCCGTGCGTCGTCTTCGTCGTTATAATCATTGGGGAAAGCTGCAGTTTGTTTTCACCACATCTACTCTTGTTTTCACTGCCTCCTTGCGCTCGAGGGGTTCTTGCTGCGCGCTATAATATTCTTCCACATTTCCTTCTTCCCTTCTGCATTCTCACCGCCGGCGCCGCCGGAGCGCGATGGGGAAAACGAAGAAGTCGTCATCTGCAGTTGGTACCAGCGCCGCCGGAGGGAAGAAAGGCGCTACCACCACCCGTATCACCGATGGTGGTTGGTGGCGATCAGAGACGCGGGAGAGTGATCTCCGCAGGCTTCGCGAGCGGGGCTTGATCCCGCAGGATAGGGAGGCCGTCAGACTCCCCGGAAACGAGGTAATCCCCCGTCCCCCCGCTGGGTATCGGGTTATGTTTCTTGCCTTCGTTATTAGTGGGTTTTCCTTCCCAGTCCACGACTTCCTTCGTGGGCTGATCTTTCTCTACGGCATCTAGCTGCATCATCTTTCGCCCAATTCTCTTCTTCACATTGCTTGTTTCATCACTTTCTGCGAGTGCTGGCTCGGCATAGAGCCGCACTTTGGACTCTTCCGGAAACTCTATTCCGTGAAGAGACAATCCGTCTCGGATGGTGTGTATCCCATTGGGGGTTGCATCATCTCCCTCAAGGCCAATATCCTTTTCTTTTCTTTCTCTATGTCCGAATATGTCCAGTACTGGCGGAGGCGATGGTTTTACATTCGCGACTCCACAGTGGCTGGGCAGCAATTTGGTCTTGCTCCTTTCGACTCCTCCCAGATAATCGAGCCGAAGAGGTCCTGGAAAAACCAGATCTTGGATGGCGAGTCGGCAGAGATAGAGGCCCTTTATCGTCGGGTGGAGGATCTCCAGTTGACTCGTGAGAAGGAAGTGAACGATGTGGATATTATCCGCACGTTTCTCGAGCGTCGGGTGCAGCCTCTCTAGGCTAGGGCGCACCCGATGTTTCTTTATGCTGGGCGCCGTGATCCGACGAGAGTTTCGGCCGAGAAGCTTTCCCAGGGTGATCTCGACAAGGCCCTTCGTACGTTGTTAAAGTACAAGGTTGGAGAGGATATCCCGGGGAAGTCGCTGACTCCGCCATTTTATTCGACGCTGGTTGTTCCACAGGTGTAGATTTGTGCGCGTAGCGCTTTTCGTCGACTGCGTATTTATTTTCCTTTGTTTGCTAACAAAGTCTCTTCTTTTTTGCAGAGATTCAAGGTGTCGGGCATGGTGCCGCCACTTCCCGAATTATTTCCGGATGCTCCGGATAATGACGTGGTGGATTCCGTGTCCGAACTGCCTTCGGCACGATCGCCGGCTGAAGAGGCCAACGAGTCGAGCGAGGACCATACTCGCAACCGATCGCGGAGCTCCAGCGAATCTTCGGATGCATCGACTCCTCCGACTCCTAGGAACCCTCTGTACCTTGAGCGTCACAGTGACGGGCATGGAGGCTCTTCTTCTTCCCCTTTTCCTGCCATTCCTGTGCGGGCTGTAGCGCCACACCCGCCAGCAAAGCGGAAGAAGGAAGAAAAGAAGGAAGAGAAGAAAGAAGAGAAGAAGGGGGAGAAGAGAGTCGAAGGACTCCTCCTGTCTTCGACCTGAGCTCGCTGGACTCGTAAGTTTCCTTTATACTGCTATCTTTTTGCTGTTGACTTTTGTGCTTGTGCTAATTATTTCGTGTGCAGGCATTCCTCCCACGACTCCTCCAGCGATGGTGCTCGGGAGATGATGGTGTAGGGTTCGCAGCATAGACAACAAAAAATTTCCTACGATGTGAACTATATACCAAGATCTATCTACTAGATACAAACAACGGGCGGATGTATATCCGTAGAGAACATACCCTTGAAGATCGACAAATCTATACGAGTTCAACTCGTGGTTGATGTAGACGATCTCTTGCCGATCTCAAGATCGAGAGGAAGTCCTAGTGCCGCAAATCAGCAGCGCGTCCGTGCTCGCACACACGTTCGAGGCACCGAGCAACCTCCGCCTCCTCGCTCCAGCGATGTAGCGGAAGCACAACTCTTTCTTGCCGAATAGCCACCGGGAACATGTATCTCGCTAGTCCGAGACCATGCGGGATAAATTCTAGAGGGGGAGAGAGATCCTTCACGAGGAGGTGTGAGAGACAAGTGAGGAGGGGGCCTCCTTTTATAGGAGGAGGGGGGAACCCCAAGGGGTTGGCCGGCGCATGGGGCTGCCCCCTTGCCCTCCCCTCTTCATGTGGGTGGACACTCCACTCACAAATCTCCTTTAAATTCCCTCCACTCAAAAGTCCACTCAAATTCCCATTAAATTTCCACCAAATTTAATGCAAACTCTCATTAAATAAAACTATTTTATTTTATTCAGAATTTTGTCAATTACTTTAATGACAAACATTCACAAATAACCCCTTGCTAGAATTCTATTTCACATGCATAACCACTTTATGCAATTTCACCCGAAAACCTGTTTCGGTATCTAGTGAAATAAATTCGCGCTTGTTCATTCTTTTCGCATGAAACATTTGCTCCAATTGGATGTCGGTGTCTTAAGTGTGTCACCCTACGGTTCATGAATAATGCGGAGATGATCAAGACCCTCTCGGATCAACAATCGAAGCGGATCTGGAGACCCATCGACTCCCACATATTCAACGATGACTTTCTTGTGATCGGTGGAACCTTTTACGCTAGTATCTTAATCCGTTTGTTTCACGATATATTACATGTCCGAGATTCGATCATCGGTATCTCCATACCTAGTTTGATCTCGTTATCGACATGCGTCTTTTCGCTCCTGATATAACATTCTAGTGATCAAATCACTTGCTTGCAAGCTAATCAATGTGATATCACCGAGAGGGCCCAGAGTATATCTATCCGTCATCGGGATAAACAAATTCCACTCTCGATCCATGAGCCTCAACATAACACTTTATTAGTTCTGAATCCATCTTTATAATCACCCTGTTACGGTGTGACGTTTGATGTTATCAAGAAACTCTTCCGGTGTTAGTGATTGACATGATCTCATGGTCTAAGGATTAGGATCACTTCGTAAGTTGTTATAGCAATATAAACTCAATGACTTTGATCGCAATGCTATACTTCGGATGAATGTTCATCACACCATTACATTAATATTGTGATCCCGTTATTAACAACATCCAATGTCCATGATCAGGAAATCTTGATCATCTTGTTAATCAACGAGCTAGTTTATGAGAGAGGCATAACTAGGAACTTTCTGTTTGTTTATTAAACACACATGTATTAACGTTTCCGTATTAATACAATTATAGCATGCAAAATAAACATCTATCATATACTTGGAATACACATAATAACACTTTATTATTGCCTCTCAGGGCATATTCCCTTCAGTCTCCCACTTGCACTAGAGACAATAATCTAGTTACATGGTGATAAATCTAACACCCATTGAGTTCTGGTGTTGATCATGTTTTGCTCTAGGGAGAGTTTTAGTCAACGGATCTGCTACATTGAGATCCGTATGTACTTTACAAATCTTTATATCTCCATCCTTGACATGCTCGCGGATGGAGTGAAACCGGCGCTTAATATGCTTGGAATGCTTGTGAGACCTTGGCTCTTTGGCATTGGCAATGGCACCATTGTTGTCACAATAGATCACCATTGGGTCCAACGCGTTTGCCACCACTCCTAGTTCGGATATGAACTCCTTCATCGAAACTGCTTCCTGAGCCACTTCTGAAGCAGCAACATATTCGGCCTCCGTTGTTGATCCCGCTACCACAGGTTGTTTGGAGCTCCTCCAACTAACCGCTCCGCCATTCATGAGAAATACGTATCCGGATTGAGACTTAGAGTCATCCGGATCGATGTCAAAGCTAGCATCGACATAACACTTAGCGACGAGCTCTTCTTCATCTCCGTATACAAGAAACATATCCTTAGTTCTTCGTAAGTACTTAAGGATATTCTTGACCGCTATCCAGTGTTCCGAACCTGGATCCGATTGGTACTTACTAGTCAAACTAATAGCATGTGCCACATCCGGTCTTGTACATAGCATGGCGTACATTATAGAGCTTATGGCTGAAGCATAGGGGACTTGGTCCATTATCTCTTTCTTCTTGGCCGGACTTTGATTCTTACTCAATGTCTTGCCTTGCAACATAGGTAAGAACCCATTCTTACTTCCGTCCATTTTAAACTTATTTAAAATCTTATCAAGGTATGTACTTTGCGATAGCCCTATTAGGCGCCTAGATCTATCTCTATAGATCTTTATGCCTAATATGTATG